>GL380282.1:35757-45975 GCA_000143925.2 Caenorhabditis brenneri | reverse complement strand
TATCCTTTTTATCCTTCTCATCAGAAATCTCGCCAATAATCTCTTCCATGTAGTCCTCCAGGGTGATGATTCCTATCACTTTGTAGCTCTCCTGGTCTTCCTCCTCCTTGTCAGAATTTTCAGAAGACTCATCGATTTCGCCTCCGATGTACTCCACGACGATAGCCATGGTGCATCCGCGTTGGAGTTCCGACATGAATTGTTGAACGGGAAGGGAGTTGAGGGCGAAGCAGTGCTGGAAGAGAATTGGGAAGTTAGGCCACGGCCGGGAGTTCTAGGCCATATATGGTCTAAAAAACAAGCCGAAATGTTGGTTTTGAGCCGAGTTATAGTCAAAATACTCGAAAATTTTATTCTGAGCCATTCCACAAAATTTATCATAACTCGGCTCAAAATCGAGAATTTGAGTTCTGAAAAGTGGAAAATAATCGAGGTGGCCTAGAAAACCAAATTCGGTTTCCTAGGCCACCGAAACCCTAACCTTTCGTCTCTTCTCCAAGACACTTAGAAGGGTTCCCGCTGTCAAATCCGTGTCAAGTCCGCGGCCACCATCATCCATGAGGAGCATCACGTCAGTGATATTTAGGACTCCACAAATCTGAAAATGAGCAATAGAGCGCATTTTCAATAGGAAGAGACGCAGAGAAGCGAGACTGTCTAGCTTTTCTGCGTCTCCATACCTTATTCGTATTATCCTTCTCGTAAACCGGCAACCTCGAGTGTCCTTTCTCATAGGCGGTCATCAAAAACGACTGGGTCACCGGTTGGGTGTCACTTATCATTTTCACTTTTTCAATTGGGGTCATGACGTCTTCGGCTCGCTTTTTACGGAGCTCCAGGGTTTTTTGGACGACATTCATCATCTGGAATTTGGTTTTCTAGGCCACATTCGAGATTCCTAGGCCACCCATACTCACCCCGAGACCATCATCGATTCCTTCATCCAGCAACGCTTCCAACTGAACCGACCCAATTTCGATGGGGGCACTTTCGTCGGCTAAAAAATATTTTTGAAATTTCTCTGAAATTCAAATTTCCCGCCTCACCATTCTCCCGTCCCAGAATTCGATCAAGCAGCTTTGACAGCGGGTAGCTGATGGGAAGAGTGACGACCATAGCGAAAATGACAAAATATTGCATTCGGCTGGCGATTGGGAGGGCGTTTCTGGAAACGTTGTAGAAAACTCAAATTATCTTAAAAACTAGGGGCCCTATGAAAAAGTTGTCAACTGCAAAGTTGTTCTACATAGAATTTAAAACATATTTGTCTCTTGAACCATTTTTCTAGCTCTTTTAGTTTTCGAGATACAAGGCTTCAAAGTTGGGGTGCCCTTTTTTGGCAGCGAGGGGGGGGGAGGGAGAGAGGGGGAGGGTGGCAGACACGCAGACACTCTCTTTCTCTGCGTCTCACTTCTCACAAAAATTAATATTTTTGAGTGTTTCACAGTCCAATATTTTAGGAATTTCAAGAAGAATTCAATGAAATCAACAAAAAGTGTCAGTGGGTCCCACCACGAAAATGCAAAAACTACCGTAGCTCAATCAGTTTTCCTCCGATCTCCTCGATAATGGGATATTCAGAATCAGCACGTCAAGACGATTCAGAAAAGTATAATCATGGCTGGGTTTTGGAACTTTTCGATTTTTATAGATTTCGGGTCCCACCACGAAAGTACAAAAGCTACCGTATCTCGATCAATTTTGCTCCGATCTCCTTGAAAATGAGAAATACAGAATCTGCGCATCAAGACGGTTCAGAAAAGTATAACCATGACCAACTTTTGAAAGCAAACATTTTTTGATCTACCACCCCAAAACCTCACTTGGTACAAATCAGCGACGGTAAAATCTCGGTAAAAATCAGCAGGAGTACTGTAGCCGTCAATTCCACGTATCCGAAATTGCTGAATCCATAGAATTCACCGAAATAATTAAGGAGAATGGTGATGGATGTGTTACAGAAGCAGTTTCCAAAAATGATAGTGACAAGGACCAGGTTACTGTGGCGACGGAGTCGTAGGACGTCTCCGGCACGTTGTCGATTGATTTTGCTGTTGTCACTTCCTTGGATTAGCTGGAAAAATGGGATTTTTGGGTGTCTGGATGTCTGGATGTCCGGATGTCCGGAGGTCCAGATATTTTGACTTCCGGATATCCGGATATCAGGATTTCCAGATATCCGAATCTCCTGGTGTCCAGCAACCGAAATATCCGATTGTCCATCTAGATGTCCGGATGTCCGTATGTCCTCACCTTCAAATCATTGATGCTGAACGACATGATGGCCAAGTTCAAACCGGAAAAAGTGGCCGACAGTAGGAGGCAGGCGACGAGAACCGGCATCATGAAGTAGACGGTTTTGTAGTCTGCAAGCCATAACTGAAGAGAGACGCAGAGAAGCGAGAGTGTCTAGGTGTTTGCGCTCTCTTCTAAGAGACAAACACGACTGAAGCGAGAGACGCAGAGAAGCGAGAGGTGTCAAGATGTCTGCGCTCTTTTCGAAAGCTCTTTTGGGAGAGATGCAAAGAAACGAGAATGTCCAACTGTATGCGTCTCTTTCTCGAGTCCCCCCTCAAAAAGAGACGCAGAGAAACGAGACTGTATAGCTGTCTGCGCTCTCTCCCTTCCACAAACCTTTCCCCTCGGGAATCATAACCATCCGATTGAAATCACTGCTCTCTGGCCGCGTACAAAAAAAGAAGTTCGTCTTCTCATCGTTGGATCTCATCTGATTCCCATCGCCACTCATTTGAAATTGCGCGAAGTTTTTCCCCAGCTTAGAATTATTCGATTGATACCTAACCAGTGAATATTCCTGGTAATGACAGGAAGAGTCAGTGGAGAGAAAGGCAGATTTGATGAGATGAGCATCCTCCCCAAAGACCTGAATCGTGGAGCCATTTGGTTCGGTAATCTCGACGGGGCCTCTGGAAAAAGCGTGTACATTTTGACGTGGCGGTGTTTGCGGACCTCGGCGCACCCTCCCCTTTCCCCGGGCGCCCGCGGCAATCTCTATGCCCTCTCTCCCTTCACAGGTAGTTCGCAACCGACCGCTTTCGTCCGGAAAACGGTTCGCGTGCGGACGCTGCACGAAACGCATACGGGCGCCGCAACATGCCGTTTCCGGTCCGTTTCGCGTACGGCCGCGAACTTTCCTCGCCGTTCGACCAGGGCTTCCGCCGCTATTCGGTTTTTGATTACAGATGAAATGCTTGGATTGCTCAAAGCAATCACAAGCAATAAGTTAACCTAATCAAAAAAACTGCTTAATTCCTTCATTGTATGCTATTGTAATCATTCCTTTGTCTTTTCTTTTTCGCGAACATTTTCTTTCTTTTTCGATTTTTTTGTGTTCATGTTATTTCTCAATACTAGTCATAGAACGTAATGACGGTTGAAACTAAATTATCCCGAAAAATATGAGTTGCAAATGTGCAGAATTTTGCATTTTTAATGGCGAAGTTCGAAAAAGCAAAATACGAAATAGCGCAAGTTTTTGACAACAATGACATTTTTCTTACTTTCTTTTTTTTCGAAACGAACAAAACTTACTTATTACCTGTAAAATCCACCTGAAATACTATTAGTTCGTTTTGAAAGAAAAAGAGAGTGGGAAAAAATGACATTGTTGTCAAAAACTTGCGCTATTTCATATTTTGCATTTCAGCACTTCGCCATTAAAAATGCTAAATTCTTTAAATTTGAAACTTATATTTTTTCATTTTCGAAACGAACAAAACTTACCTATTACCTGTTAAAATCCACCTGAAATACAATGTATCAGTTCGTTTTGAAAATGAAATGAGAAAGTTCTAAATTTGCATCATAAGTTTTTAGAAAAGAAATTTCGGGAACGTTTTTGGCGAAAATAGTTTCTTTTAGCGAAATAATTGTTTAAAAACGTTTTTCTTTCAACCGTCATTAAGTTTTAATGAAAAATACTGAGGGAAAACATGAAAAACAAAAGAAATTGTTGTTAAAATCGAGAGAAAAAATTTACAAAGTCCCAAGATAAACACCGCGCAAAGGGGGTTTGCGGAGCATCGTACTTCAGATTCGAGTCCGTATACGGACCGAATATCGTCCGTGCGCGAACGACCCCCCTTTTCCTTCTCTGTCTGTCTGACGCAGCCCGGCGAGGACAAGAGTTCGCGAAATGGCTGAAATCGGACGAGAAACGGCCCGGTTCCGGTCCGCAGCCGTTTCCGGACCGCGCGCGAACTACCTGTGTTCTCTGCGTATCTCCCTCGTGGCCTAGTGGCTAACGCTGCCGGATATCGATTTTGCATACCCGGGTTCGATCCCCACTGGGGTCAATTCTTTTTTTCTTTTTTTTTCTTTTTTTGGGCCTGCCCCTAAGCTTACCTGTTGTACTCAGTGATCCCGTACAAGTCTGGAGAGCCTGTTCCACAAGGGTTTTTGCTGGGGGGCTTTCCAAGACAGATGAATGGTAAAGTTATGGATAGGAAAATCTGGAAAATGGGAGGGACATCCGGAAATTAAGGCAGACGGGCAGAACTGAAGCTGGACATCCGGACACGTGGAAATATAGACAGAATGAGGCTCAGCTATGTAACTGGAGATGTAGGATTCCCAGAAATGTTTATCTGTATGTCCGGATTTTCAAAAAAAAACCCCAAAAACTTACTAGAAACATAGATTTTTTCGATGTACATGAAATATGAATTAAAATAATTTTTAAAAAATTTTTATAATTTTGATCCACGTTTCTAGACTACAAGGACAGAAAAAATTGAGTTCACGGCTAAAAAAATAATTTTTTATTCAAAAAAATCTTTAAAAATCTGAAAATTAGGAGTCTAAACTGGAACGAAAACCCAGTAAAAATCACGAAAAAAATCACAAAAAAATTACAAAAAAATCAAGAATTCCTATAAAAATTGCATCATTTTTTATTGGAGATCATCTCGGTCATCGACATCATTATTCCGCTTTGACGAACTTCCTTCTCTTATTTTTCCCTTCATCATCCAATAGTTGACGGACCTCATCGTTCGATATCCTCATGCCATCAATAGCATCCTCTGAAAAAAAAATTGGATGGTGGCCTAGAAATCCAAATGTAAAAAAAATGGCATTTTTTACCTAGTTTTTTTTTAGGTCTAGTTTTTTAAAAACTTTTTTTTAATATGAAGCGTTATGGGTTGTTAGAATAGCTGTTTATAGTTCTTGAAGTTAATTAGAAACGAATTCCGAGTGGTGGCCTAGAAAACCGAATTTTCAAAAAGTTAGGCCATCCAGTCATTTTCATGCTAACTTCTGAATTTTGAATGACTAGATGCGTCTTTAAATTTCCTACAATTCGGTACAAAAACACGGCAAGACCTTAATTTGAAACCGAGTTATGATCGAAATACTTTTTTTTCAATTCTGAGCAATTCCACAAAATTGAGAATAACTTGGCTCAAAATCAATATTCTTGAGTTCTGAAAAGTGGAAAATCATCAGGAAGTCATGTTTCCTGAACAGTTCTTTTCTTCTAAATTTTCGTTCAAAATCAAACTTTTTGTTTACCACCCCTCTTTGTTTGTTCTCGTTTTTACGTTTATCTAGATGATCAATCTTCAAGAAGAAACATGAAATCATTTGTTTTTCTTAGTTTTTGAAAAATTCGTGATTCCTGGCCGAATTGGTTTAGTGGCCTAATTTTTTCGAAACTTGGATTTCTAGGCCACAATGACAAATTATTGTGGATTATGTTCCTCTGATCACCTTCCATTTTTCAGAAATGGATAACACTGAGTTTAAGTCGAGTCATGCTTAATTTTGTTGAATTGCTCAGAATAAAATTTTCCAGTGAATGAAGGCTTCGGTTTGTTTTTAGACTAAAGTGTAGAGAATTTCAAGTTGTATCTGGTCATATTATATTGAGATCGGTGGCCTAATTTAGTTTCCTAGGCCACCTTGAGAAATCACGTAAATAAAGCCTTGTTAGTTTTTAAAAGCGTGGCCTTGGAAAATCCTGGACCATAATTTAAAAAGCCATTCCCTTAATTCTTCTGGCCAAAAGCCATGCACATACCAGTGACCTCTTCAATCGTCGGGCCGTCCCCACCACGAAGAGCCGTCAACCATCTCCTTTGGAATGGGCGGATCAAAAGTGGGAGTAGAAGTACGATGGCTCCCCATAATCCATTGAAAAGGAGCCTTCCAAACGCGTCTCCGGTGTATTTGCTGATAGTTTCCGACCAGGTTCGCGGGCGTTCAAAGTTTCGCAGGTAGTCTTGGTGTTTTTCTCTGGAAAACGAGTTTTAGTGGGGCAGGGGTGGTTGGGACAGTTCTTTTATTTTTTCTGAGTTCAGAAAAAAAAGTAAAAAAGATTTGACCCCCGCGGGGATTGAACCAGGGTTGCAAAATTGGCGGGCGGCAGCGCTAACCACTAGGCCACGGGGCGATAAGCAGACAAACAGGCAGAGGGCATATACGTTCGGCGGAAGAGGGGGAGGGGGAGGCGCCAGTTCCCAAAAAGGGCAAGGCGGTGTTCACGTACCCTACACCATACCCTACGACATTTTAAGACCTACAGTAATCTGGAATGGTCCTCTTTTGTGGCTTTCAGCTCTTTTTCAATCTCTGCAATCCGCTTCTTGTAATCCACCTCATCCTCATCTTTATCCTTTTTTTCATTGGCTGTCTTCATCATCTCCACGGCTTTTAGCAGAATTTCTTCATGGTTTTTCAGGTCGGCAAGGTTGTGGATGAATTTTTCTTCGAGCTCTTTTCTGGAAAATAGCTCAGTTTTTTTGAATTTTTTTTTTTTGAAATTTTTTTGTGTGGCCTAGAAACCCATTTTTTGAAAAAGTTAGGCCACCAAACCATTTTTTCAAATTTTAAATGACCAGATGCGCCTTCAAATTCCCTATAATTTGGTATAAAAACCAACCCAAAATCTTCATTTTGAACCGAGTTATAGTCAAAATACTGGAAAATCTCTTCTATATACTAAGCGGCAAGCTCTGTCCGTCTGTGTGTGTGTCCAGCGCTTATCACTGAATAACTTTTGTACCCCTCGACCGTTTTCTACCATATTTGGCATGTGGTCATGGGTCACTGAGCGCTTCAATTTTATACCGTTTGGAGCTCGGGTTACTGTAGGATTACGGTAGCTACAGTACCCCATTTTTCGAAAACGTGTTCGGAATGAACGGAATTATTCCAATTTTTGCATGTAGTAACTATGGGACCCCAATAACACACAAACAAAAAATGATGAAGATTACTGTAGGATTACGATAGTTACAGTAACCCAGAAACTTCCAGAGCTTCCAGAAACTTCGAGAAACTTCCAGAAATTTTCAGAGCTTCAAGAGCCTCCAGAAACTTCTAGAACCTTCCAGAAACCTCTAGAAACTTCCAGAAACTTCCAGAAGCTTCTCGAAACTTCCGGAACCTTCCAGAGCTTCCAGAACATCCAGAAACTTCCAGCTTCTAGAAACTTCCAGAAACTTCTAGAAACTTCCAAAGCTTCCAGAATCTTCTAGAATGTTCCAGAACTTCCAGAAACTTCTAGAAAATTCCAGAATCGTCAAATAATTTGATTATTTTGGCGGAAATTCGAACTTTCAAAATTTTTGGAGGGAATTCAAATTATCAAAATTTTTGGCGGGAATTCAAGTTTTCGAAATTTTTGGCGGAACTCAAGTTATCGAAATTTTTGACGGGAATTCTAATTAGCAACATTTTTGGAACAGGAAGAAGGCTTAGGTTGCATCATTGCCCAATGATCTAAAATCAGTTTAAGCGTGGCAAATTAACCCCCCCCCCCCCCATTGAGGAGCGCAGCGACGAACAAAAAGGAGGTGTGCCGCCGTAGGCGGCGCCACCGACTGGTTTTATTCTGAGCAATTTAACCAAATTTAGCATAAGTCGGCTTAAAATCAACATTTTTGAGTTCTGAAAAGTGGAAAATGATTGATTGGTGTTTGCAGACTTGACACTATATTTTACGACAGTTCCATAAATGTTACCTCCTATGATGATCCTTCTCAAACTTGACATCCGGGGAGCAACAATTGGAAATTGATATCAGGAAACTGGAATTGGTTATTGTTTTTTCTGTTGGTAGATCAAAAATTCAACTCACCCTAACCCAAAAATCAATAAATCCCACATATCTAGAAGTTTCAATAAATAGAGAGAAATAATACAGAAGTTTGGAAGAAACGCAGAGAAAAATCTATCTGGTGAACAGTGAAACGTCTCCTTATTTCTTCTTCTACTAAACTGTACACAAGACGTCTTCTTTCGAAGAGAGAGAGGGAGACGCAGACAGCGAGAGGGAGAATCCAGTTTGAAGATTTGATCTTTCTCGAGACCCGTGGAAAGGAGGGAGAAAACATTGAGTTTGGGCAAAAACAAGAGGGGTTTCAGGGGCGGGAATTTGAATAAAGAAAATTTTTTTTTTGATTTTCGTTTGAATATATTTTTTCTTTTTGTTTTTATCGAAAAATTCGACTTGTAAAAAAAATTTTCTTCTGAAAAAATTTTTTTCTAAAGAAAAAGCAATTTATTCTGAAAATTTTGGCACATTGCACACATCATAATGATAAAATAAAAACTCCGGAATATCGGAGCATCGTTTGAGAATTTTTTTCAAAAATTCAAAAAAAAAAAATGCTTCGGAACTCCGGAATATCGGAGCATCGTTTGTAATCAATAAACAAAAAAATTAACAGTAAAACTCGATAGTCGGTTCAAACCGGACACACTGATGACCGTGTGCATGTTGAAGAGCAATTCGAGCATTACAAAACCGGCATCGGACGATTTGACAGTTGTGAGCACTTTGGACGGCTCTCATGTTCTCTCTGGCAACGTCAACAGTGCCATCTATACTTGGTGGATTGATGGTTTTGGGTTGATGGATGTGGAAACGGACGGTTAGATGTTTTGTGATGTGGGAGAAGTCTGAAAATAAGAAAAGCAGGCTTGAATCTCCATTTCCAGCCGAGTTATAAACAAATTACTGGAAAATTTTATTCTGAGCAATTTCACAAAATCGGGTATAACTCGGCTCAAAATCAATATTTTTAAGTTTTGAAAATTTCAGAAAAGTTAGGCCATCAAGTCATTCTCGTGTTAGCTTCTGAAACTTATATGACAAGATGCGCTTTCAATTTTCCTACAAATTAGTCAAAAAGCCAAGCTGAAATCTTCCTTTTGAGTCAAGCTATTTTCGAAATACTGGACAATTTTATTCTGAGCAATTTCACAAAATTGAACTTAACTCGGCTCAAAATCAATATTTTTGAATTCTGAAAACTGGAAGATGATTGGGAAGTGATTTGGAACAAAATCCACCTATATTTGACATGGTGGCCTAGAAAACCAAATTTCGGAAAAATTAGGCCACCAAACTTTTTTATTCTAGATCTTGAATTATACAAGGCTAGATGCGCCTTCGAATTCCTTAGATTTAGATCCAAAATCCATGCTAACAAGGTATACTATAAATATACGGACACTCGTTTCGAACAAAACTATGTTAGTTTGAACCACTAGGGCAATAATAGTTCGCCCTATGAAGGATTTTTTTTGGTGACCCTCCGTCCCTGCAATACTCCAGTACCCCTATCATTCTGAAGGCACATGATGTTATATCTTTGAAGGGTCATAATTCGGTCGAATTTTACTTTTTTTCGATGAGTAAAAAAATGATTCAGTTTCATTTTTGACATACTTTTTTATGATTTTAGTCTCAGACTCCGTAACCGCCAACCAGCAAATGATAGAATCAGTACTAGAAAAAAGTGGAATAAAAACACATGACCCAACCGTACGATTTTCCTAAAAATTTGCTCAGAGAATACCATTAGTATAACTAGTTTTTTGAATACTTAACATCTAGAAAATTAATATTTTTGAGAAAATTTTTTTTTTCAAATTTTTGTGAAAAAAAAATTTTTTTTTTGGAAATTTTTTTCCCGATATCTGAAAGACCAGTATTACTGAAAATGGTGTAAAACCAGTTTCTAATCAAAAATAAACCGTTTCCCCCTTATTCTGAGCCCCCTATTCTTTTCGGTAACGTCATTTTGTCATTCGGATTTCTAGTTGTAAACGTTATTCACTCCGGTTTGAAGTATTGGTCCAGTCGAAGTTATGCGGGATGGAACATCCATATGAGTGTTTTCAGACTAAAACCGTTTTTTGATACCCGTCATCCTCTTTTCGAGAAAAATCAGTTTTTTGAAAAAA
>GL380282.1:11554-33590 GCA_000143925.2 Caenorhabditis brenneri | reverse complement strand
TGAGATCCACTTTTTGAAGTCTCTGTTTGAGTTATTGCACAAAACATGCATGAAAAATACGTTTTCTGATGATTCGCAGTGCATTTATCTTCTTTCTTCAGATAGAAAAAATTCACTCGATAAAACTAGTGTTCCATGAAAATAAATTCACTGGGAATCATCAGAAAACGTATTTTTCATGCATGTTTTGTGTAATAACTTGAACAGAGACTTCAGAAAGTGGATCTCACAGTTCAATTTTAGGATAATAGTTCTAGGAAAATACATGCAGAGAAATTTTTTCTCCAAACCTCTCTTTGCCTTGACTGGTTTACTCGACCTCCAAATTCTATTTTTCAGACTGATACATAACATAACTATAAAGTACGTAAAATGAAAGTCATTTCAATGTTTTTACCAGCATAATTCGACAATTTTGAACCTAGTTAGATTTTTTTGAAGCGAAAAATTGACAAAAATCGACTTTTTTCAAAAAACTGATTTTTCTCGAAAAAGAGATGACGGTATCAAAAACGGTTTTAGTTCTGAATAACACTCATTATGGATGTTCCATCCCGCATAACTTCGACTGGAACCAATAACTTCAAACGGAGTGAATAACGTTTACAACTAGAAATCCGAATGACAAAATGACGTTACCGAAAAGAATAGGGGGCTCAGAATAAGGGGGAAACGGTTTATTTTTGATTAGAAACTGGTTTTACACCATTTTCAGTAATACTGGTCTTTCAGATATCGGGAAAAAAATTTCCAAAAAAAAAATTTTTTTTTCACAAAAATTTGAAAAAAAAAATTTTCTCAAAAATATTAATTTTCTAGATGTTAAGTATTCAAAAAACTAGTTATACTAATGGTATTCTCTGAGCAAATTTTTAGGAAAATCGTACGGTTGGGTCATGTGTTTTTATTCCACTTTTTTCTAGTACTGATTCTATCATTTGCTGGTTGGCGGTTACGGAGTCTGAGACTAAAATCATAAAAAAGTATGTCAAAAATGAAACTGAATCATTTTTTTACTCATCGAAAAAAAGTAAAATTCGACCGAATTATGACCCTTCAAAGATATAACATCATGTGCCTTCAGAATGGTAAGGGTACTGAAGTATTGCAGGCACGGAGGGTCACCAAAAAAAATCCTTCATAGGGCGAACTATTATTGCCCTAGTGGTTCAAACTAACATAGTTTTGTTCGAAACGAGTGTCCGTATATTTATAGTATACCTTGTAAGACCTTCATTTTGAGCCGAGTTAGAGTCGAAATACTGGAAAATTTTATTCTGAGCAATTTCACAAAATTGAGCATAACTCGGCTCAAAACCGATATTTTTGAGTTCTGGAAAGTGGAAAATTGTCTTGCCAAAGCGCCGGAGGCGCGTTGAAAAGAAATATTGCACAACAAGTGGTCCCCTCTTCTTTTCATTTTCCCATGTGCTCATCTTCCATTTTCTTTTTCATTTTCCCTCAAATTTTTCACCCATCGTCCCCCTTTTTCACTTTTTTTTCACTCACCAGCCAAACACTTCTCCTTGTGCTCTTCGATGACTTGCTCGTCGTATTGGTCACCGCAAACAAAACAAATTCGGAGTCCGTCTGAACGAAAAAGAGTTATTATGGGAGAGCCCCTTTTTATTTCTTCCTGCTGTTCCCCCTTCTCACTGGGAGGTCAGAGAAAGAGGAAATTGGTGTTTTGGAGGGCATAATGGTGGTGGTTTGTGGTTAAAATTACGCGAATTTCAAAAAAACTAGATGGGAACTGTGTAGAAAAAAAAAAAAAAAGATAAGCCCAATGCGGGGCTCGAACCCGCGACAACCAGATTAAGAGTCTGGTGCTCTACCGACTGAGCTAACCGGGCGGCGACATGCGATGGGTGAGAGGGCAGTAAAGAAAAAGGGGTGTCGCCGCCGCCTGTTGAGTGGACGGCGCGGGGAGAGGAAGGGCTGTCGTTAACATAATGACTTTTTTCGAAAAAGTGCATGCTCCTTTAAGGTAACATGTCGTGGGGATTTCAAATTATGGAATTGTAGATCAAAAAATTCCCTATCGTTTGGTATAGCTAGTTTTAGGAAAAGTAGCTAAATAAAAAAAACACAAAAAAAAACCTAAAAACTCAGTTTTTTCGATCATTCACTTACCTTTTCTGAAACAACCCTACCTGAATTTTTAACCAATCGAAAGGGGATTTTTTTGATCTACCATATCATTCAAAAAAAAACCCACCATTTTCATGATTATACCTCGACAGAGACCTTGTCCTGGGCCGTTCTACTGTCATCTCCGCCGGACGAATCTTTTTCCGTCTTCCCGATTTTGAGCGGCCTCTCTTTTGATTATTCTGAAGTTTAATTAGTTTTATGGTAGTTCAAAGGCGCTTTCAATTTTCCTTTATGCTTTTCGACTAATTTGGTTTGGTGGCCTAACTTTTACACAATTTGGTTTTCTAGGCCACCGTTTCAAATTTAGGTTAATTCTGTTTCAAATGACTTCCCGATCATTTTCCACTTTTCGAAATTCAAAAATATCAATTTTGAGCCGAGTTACGCTATTTTTAGTGGAATTGCTCAGAATAAAATTTTTCAGTAATTTGACTATAATCGACTAAAAAACAAGATTTTGACCTAGTTCTTAGACCATTTTGTAGGAAATTTGAAGCCGTATTTGTCAAACCTTACCTCCATATTCTTCAACTTTTCCTGCTCCTGCTCCAAAATCTTGTGCATCGATTCCACACAATTTTTGACGTGTATCACCAGCGAATGTTTAGAATACAACCGCTGACAGTGCGGACATTCTAGGAATGTTGGCATTTTTTTCGAGCGAAAAATACGTCGAAAAGTAGAAAAATGGAGCCGAAAAGGGGAAAAAAGCGAGGAGAGTATCTAATTTTTCATGAATTTTTTAGTGGTGAAGGGCAGTCCCACCAAAAAAAGAAAGAAGAGAATAGAAGATGTGTTCCCTTCGCAGGATATGTGTGTGAATAAAAAAGCGAGAGAGCACATGAAATTGAGAGAGCGCAGAGAAATCGAGAGCTCACGCCTAGTTACCAGGGAAATAGCACTGGGAATGGAGAGGATAAGAGAAAACGAGAAATGGGTGATAAGGAAAAGGGATTAAGAATAGCCAATATGGCTACGTGAATAAAAAATATGTGGTTTGTTGCTCCTTGGTGCCAGGGTGTACCTGGTCAGATGCTCTGGGACTATTATTAGAAGAATGAGTTGGGCTCAATGAGCTCATAGAGCTTTTGATTTTCTGGGAATCTGGTGTTTCGAAAATAACTTCAAAAATTTTCGATGGAATACAAAATTTACCAAAAATTACCAAAAAGGCCCAAAAAAGTTGAGTTAGTGAATCAAAAAATCTCTATCGATTAGTTTAAATACCATACAGTTAATGGCCTAACTTTCTCGAAATTTGGTTTTCTAGGCCACCATGGCATATTCAAGTGGATTTTGTTCCAAATGACTTCCCCATCATTTTCCACTTTTCAGAATTCAAAAATAATGATTTTGAGCCGAGTTATGTTGAATTTTGCGAAATTGCTCAGAATAAAATTTTCCAGTATAACTCTGCTCAAAACCGAGATTTTAGCCTGATTATTTGACTAATTTGTAGGAAAATTGAAAGCGCACAAGTTTATATAGAATTCAATCAGAATTTCATGATTTCCCGATCATTTTCCATGTTTCAGAATTCAAAAATAATGATTTTGAGCCAAGTTATACTCAATTTTGTGAAATTTCTCAGAATAAAATTTTTCAGTATTTCGACTATAGCCAAGCTCAAAATAATGATCTTAGCCTGGTTTTAGGGCCAATCAGGGAATTCGAAGATGCAAATAGGCTCAGTACAGAATAGTCAAACTAAAAAAAACATCCCATACTCATAAATTATTTCGAGCCTGAATGACCAGAACTAGCCACTGAAAAAAAATTAAAATCACCTGTCAGTCTCTCTCACGTCGTCTTCTCAAAAACACAAAGCTCCTCCCCCTTTCTCTCCTTCTATTTCCTGTCCAAATGAGTAATTCTAGGAAATGAATTATATCAGTAGTGGAGGAGGGGATGGAGGTAAGGTATGATTAAATCGGAGCAAAAAATAATCAGTAGGACCAAAGAACCCAAAGATGAAAGACAAAAACAGCATGTGCAACCTGTTATTGTGTTATTTTGAGTTTCAATGTTTGATTATTCAAAAATTTTCTCATTCTCCTGTTTTCCTTGGTGGAAAATGATGGGAAAAAAATTAGAAAACCTAAAATTGAGTCATGTTTTCAGGAGACTGTGGGATGGGTTTTTCAAAATCTAGGAAATGGACAAATTGGTATTAGTAGATCAAAAATTCTCTATCGAATGGTATAAATATCATATCTATAAATAGAAAATTCAATTTCCAATCGATTGAGATACATTTTCACATTAAATGAGCTTTGAAAATTGAATAAACTGATAATTCATCCTAAATCCTTAGTGACTATTCATTTTTCCCTCCTATTGACTTTCTGTCTGATGCAGCTCTATAGGAAATGTATACCAATCGATAGAGAATTTTTTGATCTACAGTTCCATTTTTTTTTAGATTTTCATAACTTTCAGAAAGAAGGAATTCGGGGTCAAAAGTTATGTTCCAGAAGTAACTGGTCCCTTTATGGGCAAAGTGTGCTAGTGAACTCATAACAAAAAAAGCTATAATTTCCTAGAAAAACCACTGGATTTTGTAGCGAATTTCAGTGTTAGATTCAAATCCAACTAATACTCCGAAAATTTTCAAAAAAAATTGTAGTTTGGGACTGAATCCAGCTAGAACATTCACAGACACTTTTCGACCTCACATTGTTGTGATAACCCGAAAGTTCTCTAGTTTGATTTTTCTTTCTTTTTTCATTTTTTCTGTTTTCATAACTTTTAACTTAACACTATATTGCCTGCTGCCCTTTTTCTTGTCATCCTTATCAAAAGAAAGAGAAAGAGAGAGAGAGAGAGAGAGAGAGAGAGAGAGAGAGAGAGAACTGGAAACCATTTATAATTGATAAAATTGAAAATCAAATGTGATAAGGCATTGCATCAGCGAGCGCATTTTCTGGCATTTCTCGTACTGTTTTATTACCCATGTTGGCTTTCTAACTCGATTTTTTCTTGTAATTTTGACCTATTTTCCTCATTTTTGCTCCAATTTCGACCCAACTATTTCTAAGTTTCAGAATTAGTATGATTCCGAAAAAGATTTGTATTATTGGAGCCGGTGCTGCTGGTCTGATCACCGCCAAGCATGCGATTACGCAGGGGCATAAGGTGAGTCAAAATTCAAATTATCTCAAAAACTAAAGCCCCTACCAAAAAGTTGTCAACTGCAAATTTGATCTACATAAAGTTTCACACATATTTGTCTCTTGAACCATTTTTCTAGCTCTTCTAGTCCTCGAGATACATTGCTTCAAAGATGGGTGTTCCCTTTTCCGATGTTGCCGCGAGAGACAGAGAGAGAGAGGGAGGCAGACACGCAGACAGTTTCTTTCTCTGCGTCTCTAGCTGAATTTTTTTCTATTCTTATTTCAGCAAAAATCAATTTCCAGGTAACAATATTCGAGCAAACCGATGGTGTCGGTGGGACATGGGTATACTCCGAGGAGACGGGGTGTCACTCTAGTATGTATAAAATTATGAAGTGAGTTTTGATTTTTTTTTTTATTTTTCAGATTTTCCATGGCTTTCTGGTTATTTTCCAGTTTTCGGAACTCAAAAATATTGAGTTTGAGCCAAGTTATACTCAATTTTGTGGTATTGCTCAGAATAAAATTTTCCAGTATTTCCACCATAACTTGGCGAAAAATGAAGATCATGGGCTTGGTTTTCGGACCAAACGATAAGAAATTTCAAGACGCATCTAGCCATATAAAATTCAGAAGTTTAGCATGAAAATAGTTTGGTGGCCTAACTTTCTGAAAATTTGGTTTTCTAGGCCACCATGTCAAATTTATGTGAATTTTGTTCCAAATCACTTCCCAAGCACTTTCCAGGTTTCAGAACTCAAAAATATTGAGTCTGAGCCGAATTGCTCAGGATAAAAATTTCCAGTATTTCTACTATAACTCGATTAAAAATGAAGATTTTGAGCTGGGTTTTTGACCTATTGGTAGGGAATTTAAAGATGCATCTAGAACAGATTAGCTTGTAAAAACAAAATTTTTCATTTTCCAGAACAAATCTCCCCAAAGAAGCGATGCTCTTCCAAGATGAGCCATTTCGAGACGACCTACCATCCTTTATGAGTCATGAGGATGTTCTGGAGTATCTGGAGGAATTCTCGAAATTTTTCCTAATCCAATTCAACATTACCGTAACCCAAGTAACCCGTGAAAATGATCAGTGGAAGGTTGTCTGCAAATCAGAAGCCGCAGAATTTCACGACCTTTTTGATGTGGTTTTCGTGTGTAATGGACATTTTTTCGAGCCATTAAACCCTTATGAAAACTGCGGATTTGAAGGAGAACTCATCCATAGTCATGATTACCGAAGAGCTGAGCATTATGACGGGAAGAACGTGGTTATTGTGGGAGCCGGACCATCAGGGATCGATATCACGTTGCAGGTGGCGCAGACAGCGAAGCAGGTGAGTAGAAAAAAAACAAAAAATATTTGACCCCCATTGGGGTCGAACCCGGGTCAACTGATTAGAAAACAAGAGCGCTAGCCACTAGGCCACCCCAAAGGTTTGCCGCCAACAGAGGAAAGGCGCAGCTGACACCACTGGCCTAGTGGATAGCGACTCCGCTTTTGAACTTTTCATACCCGGGTTCGACTCCACCCGGTGTCAATTATTTTTCTTTTTTTTTACAAATAATTTCCAGGTCACCCTGATCAGCAAAAAGGCCACCTACCCTGTCCTACCCCCGGCAGTCCGTCAAGTGGCCACCCATGTCAAAAGGGTGTACCCAAAAGGTGTGATAACCGATGAGAACGAGCAGATTGAGGCGGATGTGATTATTGTGTGTACCGGATATGTTTTCAAGGTAAATTTGTTGGTTTTCAGACAAAAATTCAGGGGTTTTTTGCAGTTTCCCTTTCTGGACTCCTCCTTGGTCCAGGTGAAATATGATGGTCTGATGGTTTCTCCGTTATATGAGCATTTATGTCATGTGGATTATCCGACAAGCTTGTTTTTTATTGGTAAGAATTAGGGGCGGGGTCAAGGGGCAGGCCCGGTATGAATTTTATATGACTAGATGCGCCTTAAAATTTCTTATCGTTTGGTCCAAAATTCGACGCGAAATTTTCACTTTGAACCGAGTTATAGTCGAAATAATGAAAAGTTTTATTCTGAGCAATTTCACAAATGTTCGCATAACTCGGTTCAAAATCAATATTTTTAGGCTCTGAAAAGTGGAAAATGATTGGGAAATCATTTGGAGCAGAATCCACACATTTTCGGTATGGTGGCCTAGAAAACCAAAATTTGAGAAAGTTAGGCCACCAACTTATTTTCATACGGAACACTTATTCTATATAGCTAGATGCGCCTCAAAAGCCTTACAATTTGGTTCAAAAAGTAAGCCGAGATCTTCATTTTAAGCCGAGTTATGGTCGAAATACTGAAAAAATTTATTCTGAGCAATTCCACGAAATTTAGCATAACTCGGTTCAAAATCAATATTTTTGAGATCTGAAAAGTGGAAAATGATTGAGAATTCATTTGGAACTGAATCCACCAAAATTTAGCATGATGGCCTAGAAAACCTAACTTCGAGAAAGTATTAACTGTATGATTTTTATACTAATCGATAGAGATTTTTTGATTCACTAACTCAACTTTTTTTTGCCTTTTTGGACATTTTTGGTAATTTTTGTATTCCATCAAAAATTTTTTTAATTTTAATTTTCAGAAAGGTAGGCCACCAACTTATTTTCATACTGAACACTAATTTTACATGGCCAGATGCGCCTTCGAATTTCCAACAACTCGGTCCAAAAACCAGCTCAAAATCTTCATTTTGAACCGAGTTGTGGACGAAATACTAAAAAATTTTATTCTGAGCAATTTCGCGAAATTTAGCATATCTCGGCTCAAAATCAATATTTTTGAGTTCTGAAAACTGGAAAATAATCGCTAAGTCATTTGGAACAGACCCCAAGCAAATTTGGAACGATGGCCTAGAAAACCAAATTTTGGGAAAGTTAGGCCACCAAACGATTTTTATGATAGAATCTTAATTTGATATATCAAACTTATCTATTTTCCAGGACTCCCTCTCGGCACCATCACATTCCCCCTATTTGAAGTGCAGGCCAAATACTGTCTCTCCCTGCTCTCCGGACGTGGAAAACTTCCTTCCCAGGAAACTATAAAAAATTTCGAAGACAACAGGCTCCATACCCTATCCAACCCTGCTGCCTTCCATATTATAATAGAAGAACAATGGGAATATATGAAGAATTTGTCGAAAATGGGAAATTTCGACGAGTGGGGATATATGGAGACGATTCGGAAGCTGTATTCTTATATAATGACGGAGAGGAAGAAGAATGTGATCGGTTATAAAATGGTCAATTTTGAGTTGTTACCGGAGAGCAATGATTTTAGGGTCGTGGATATTTGAATTATTATTTTTTGTTTTCTTAGAATAAATGTGTTATTACTTTCCAAAACCAAGCCAAAAACTTCATTTTCAGCCATTTTCAGCCTGGTTATAGCAAGAATACTGACAAATTTTATTTGGAGCAATTCGACAGAAATTTATATGCCTAGATGCACCTTCGAATACCCTACAGATTGGTCCAAAACCCAAGCTGAAATCTTCATTTTAAGCCGAGTTATAGTCGAAATACTGAAAATTTTTATTCTGAGCAATTCTACAAAATTGAGTATAACGCGACTCAAAATCAATATTTTTGAATTCTGAAAAGTGGAAAATGATCACGAAGGCATTTGGAACTGAATATAGACAATTTCAGCATAGTGGCCTAGAATACCAATTTTTGAGAAAGTTAGGCCACCATCTCATTTTATGCTAAATTCTTGATTTTTATATTACTAGATGTGTTTTTAAATTTTTTTCAATTTGGTCCAAATACCAAGCCGAAATCTTCATTATGAGCCGAGTTTTAGTCGAATTACTGAAAAATTTTATTCTGAGCAATTTCAAAAAAGTTAGCATAACTCAGCTAAAACTCAATATTTTTGAGTTTTGAAAAGTGGAAAATGATCGTGAAGTGATTGGTGGCCTAGAAAACCAAACCTCAGCAATCTGAACAATTTTTTTGAGCAATTTATATAATTGTAGAATTTCCTTTTTTTTGTTTTTTACCCTTTCCGAAGCGCCGGAGGCGCGCAATAATTTTTTTTTCATTTTTGCCCAAATTTGCGCCTTTAAGATCCCTGCCCTTCTAATTCACTCTGCCCAATATCATCAACTTGTATCTCTTCCTCCAGAATTCTTGCCAAATCTCAGATCCATCTGATAAATCAGATCCCTTCACACCTCAAGACCCCTTAAGGATCACATGAAGAACGCAGAGGAAGGGGAGCAGATCCGCCAATGTGTTAAACGAATAGGAGACGAAGATTTCAAAGGAAGATTTTCAATGAAAACATTCGATGGAGGGGGGATGCGCAAGATGCATCGTTACAATATATCTTGAAGGTCACCACCTCCCACTTATTCCCGGAGAAAAGACGACGATCTTCGAGAATTTGCCTAAACACCTTCTTGTTTACCCCAGGGGGAAGAGCATGGGGCGCCGAGGGTCTCTCTCTCTCTCTCTCTCTCTCTCTTCCTTTCCTGGATTATCCTTATTGGCTATAAGCAACATCCTTTGAACATCGGAAAGCGAGGGAGAGAGAGAGAAAGAGAGAGGGAGAGAGAGAGAGAGAGAGAGAGGGAGAGAGAGAGAGAGAGAGAAGGGTTGGCTATGGGGGTGTCATCAAGCGATTACAGTTCATTTGAACTTCGGGAAAAGGGGCGGAACTTCAGGATTTTCCGAGGCTTTCGCAACGATACGTGACATCATCTAAGCCACCCCCAGGATCTCATGAAAATTATCCCGTGAAGATCACGGGATCCTAGGATTTCCCGAAACGCTTCTAGAAGATTCTCCGGAAAGTTTAGCCCAGTATCACCATCGCCAGGGCAAGGGAAGCCTAGGGCGAGGGTAGGGCAAGGGTAGGCCAGGCTAGGGCAGGCTAAGGCAAGCCTAGGGCAAGCTAGGGCAAGGCTAGGGCAAGGCTAGGCAAGGCTAGGCCAAGTTTACCTGGCTCCCCATCTCTGGTCTAGGCCTAGCTAGGGATGCCCTGAGATGATGCAGGTGTTCTTTTTCTTCTCTCTCTCTCTCTCTCTCTCTCTCTCCCTTTCTCGGCTACCGTAATCCTTTTGAAATCTTTCTTCCAAAAAGGAAAAGGAAATTAGGAAGACCATCTGCGTGTCAAAATGAGAATGAATGAGTTTCTTATAAGGTGCCATTTTGAAATTAGAGTTGTTTTCCCTTCCTTTTCCGCCCCCTGGCAGGATCAAAGGGAAGGAGAGAGATGGGCGGGATTGTTGTTTGAATTGCGGAGAATTCAGAATCACCGGAAGATAACAACATTCGGATATCCGGAATTCGGAAAGACGGGGAAGAGATTTTCGAGTACAGAATCTGGAAATAAAGATCTCATGGGGATCTGGAAATCTGAAATTTTTCCGAAGTTGCAGATCTATCTGGACATACGGAATACGAAATTTTCGAAAAATCTGGATTCTGAAAATATGAAAAAAAAAAAAGAAAAAATCTCAGAGTTGAAGGTCGTCAAGTTGAAAAATCTGAAACTTTTTGAAATTCTGAAATTTTTCTGAAAAAATGAATTTCTGGAAAAATGAATTCCTGAAAAAAATAATGAACTTTCGAAAAAAGCCAAAAAACGACAGGTTACTGCACAGATGATTGTGAAAAAATTATCTGAAACTTGGAAAAAATCGATCAAAATTATTTTTTTTCTGAAAAAAAAAAAACAAAAATACTGTCTTTGGGTAGATCAAAAAATTCTCTATCGATTGGTATAAATATCATATAGGGTTGTTTCAGAAAAAATGGCTCAAAAAATGCAAAAAAAAAATTTCAGCACAAAGTCTCCAGTTTTTCGGATTTTAGAGCTAAAAATCGAAAGAAAAATTTTTAGATCTACCACTTCATTCTTCGAAACTTTTGAAAATCCGAAAAAAATCCCCTATTTGGGATCAAAAGCAGTTTAAGCTTCTAGAACGTTCCCCAAAAAAAAAATTTTTTTGCAGAGGATTACTGTAGTTACGTCAAACGCACTTTTAGCAAGTACGCCCTACCGTAATCTTTTGTTTTTGCAGCGCGGCGACAACGAAAAAAAGAGAGAAATGATTAGTGATCCCGAATAACCACCCCATCAAAGTTATTCCAAGGTGAGAGAGAGAGAGAGAGAGAGAGAGAGAGAGAGAGAGAGAGAGATACAATAATATCCCACCCCGATGATCTTCAATAGAGAATCGAGAGAAAAAGAGACCCTGTAAACCTTCCTGACCGTTTGGGGGTGGCCATAGGGTCACTTGCCTGTGTGTGTTCGGACGATGCGAGGTAGGTCATCTCTTCTCTCTTCTCGACCGAGACATTGAGAGAGAATGAAGAAGAAGAAGGGCATGGCCCCTATCGGGACCCGCTAACCCGGTCACCCCGTTTTCGGATGTCATTTTTGTAGTGGAAGTAGTTGTGGATGTGTATAGAGACATCACTTGAGATCTTTCTGCCTTCCTAGGATGATTTTTCCTAGGGTGTCTAAGAATAGGTGGTCAGGATTTGGTTGAGCTAGGCTAGGATAGACTGAGCTAGTTCAGGCTGAGCTAGGCTAGGCTGTGCTAAGCTAGGCTAGGCCTGGTTAGGCTAGGCTAGGCTTTGCTTGGTCGGGTTAGGCCAGTCTAGCCGAGGACAAGGCTAGGCTGTGCTAAGCTGGCCCGAGCTAGGCTAGGCCAACCTAGACCAAGCTAGTCAGGCCAATTCAGCCTAGCCTTACCCTCGGCTAGACTGGTTTAGGCTAGACTGAGCAAGACTAGGCTAGCTAGTTAGGTCAGGTCAGGTTGGCCTTTCTCTTGACCAGGGCCGTGCGAAAAATTTCCGAAAAAATATTTTTTTTTTTCGGTTTTTTCGGCGAAAAATTGTTTTCCATTTGAAACCGAAAAAACCGAAAAAAAAAATCCGGAAAAAAACGGTTTTTCAGTTGTATATTCTTATGTTTTTACCACCTTTTCATCCATTTTTCCGGAAAAACCGAAAAAATTCGAAAAACCCGAAAAATCGTTTTGTTTTCGCCCTGAAAAATTCGAAAAAAAAAGTTTTTCGATTTTTTTTTTCGGAATTTTTTTTGCACAGCCCTGGACGCTAGCTAACCTAAGCTAGCCTTAGTATAGGCTAGACTAGGCTTAGCTGGACCAGCTTAGCTAGCCGAGCATTGTCATAGACTAAACTGAGCAAGCCTAAGCTAGTCGTTTTGGCTTACTAACTCAGGCTGGCCAGTGTCAGGCTGATCTACCTGGCTTAGCTTAACCTGAACATCAGCCTATCCTGGCCTAAATCAAACTACGATACCTCTTAACTAAAAAAAACATAGTGTTGCAAATAAACTTGAGCCAAAGTTGTACTAATTGACTATGCTTACCAAGAACTGTCTAAGTTGAAGTGTGGTGTCTGCATGTTCTAACCTTGTCTCTCCCTCTTTTTCAGGTTCTTTTTTCTACACTAAGCCCTGCTCACAGGCATTAGCCCCCTACTAACACTCCCAGCTTGGATTCCTCAGATTCTTGAATCTCAGGATCTGACCCTTGCCCCTGAAGCTCTGATCATGTGTCATAGTTCAGCTAACGATATCTCATCCTGAGACTGTTTTTCTTCCCGAAATATCGTCGTCCGCGTCGTCGCATGACTGGGCTTTTCCGGGAGATCGGAAGAGGGCTTACGAAATCTATTATTCTTTTCGGGAAGAATCACGTCATGAGGATCAGCTGACCATTCTGGATAATGATCCTAGATCACTTATCCCTAGATCATTATTAGCTTAGTTTCTTGCTGCATTCGGTTTTTTTCTAAGCTTCAAGAGCACTTCAAGCAAAAATGATAGTGTCCCTGACCTGTGGTAAATTTTCCTTATAACTTATGGTAAGGTACCACCAGCCTGTAACTCCTGAGGCCGTAAGACCCTGCCCCCAGGGCTCCTGCTACCGTGTCTCCAGGCGTCTTGCTCCTCTAGTCATGATATGCTGCACCTAGGGCAACACCATGGTATCCCTGGACCGTAAGATCCCTAGCCTACAATCTGACACAGACCTATGGTACCACAGGTCTGTGGCCTGCGGGCCGGGATCCATTGGGACCTATGGCCAATGTCAGTCTAGACACCTCTCCTCTTGGTATTGCCATGACCCTAGGACCCATGCCAACTTATCCCTAGGACCCATGGTATCCCAGGCCCATACTATGGTACCTCTTGACATTCTTTAACCCCATGGAACTCCAGGACTCATAATACTCCATTCATGGGTCTCATAATACCCCCAGGACCCCTTGCGTCCCTATGAACCCCCAACGTCTAGTTTATCACAACAATTTGTTTTATTTTTTCTTACCATTTTTTACCACCACCACCACTCCCCCCGCAATCCTTATCTCCCTTTTTTCTCCCAATTTTTTTTCTCGTGTTTCTATATTTTTCACGGTCATTTTCATTTACCACCCTAACCGCAAGGAAAAGAACTTTTTCTCTCTCTCTCTGTGTCTTCTCCACAGTTAGTCCCTGGTACCGTACTACTTGAGAGGGGAAGAAGGAATGATGAAGAAGAAATGCCCTTTTGTGTGAAATTCGGAGAGATGAACTGGAGGGGGGTGGAGGAGAAAATTTGAAAAAAGATGGGGAAGAAGAACACACACTCGACTTTTAGACAGAGACTTGTGTGCCTTTAAAGTCGTTTCAATTTTTTTTTTGGTTTTTTGGGGCTTTTTGGCGGTTTTTTTCAAAATTTTTCGTTATTTTTTGAGTTCGGGTCCGCAATCTGACGTGATGGTGTCTGTAGTATGGTGTTCGCAGACTCGGCGTCGCATCTGACGACAATACAGTTTTTTGGGCAGATTTTCGGAATTTTTCTTCTAGAGCACGCTTATATTTTTTTTTCTAACCGAAAAATTCTCAAAAACTCGAATTTCGAGCAAAAATTGGCTTGAAAAAAGCCGAAAAACGCGTGGAATTTTTGGTGAGGTCTCAATGCGATCGAAGATATTACTGTAGTTTTTTCGAAAAATTTTTTTTTCTTGCTGCAAAATTTTTGAAAACTCGAAATTCCGCAATTTTCAGTAAAAATTGGCTTGAAAAAAATCAAAAATCGCATGAAATTTTCTGGTGAGGTCTCAACGCGATCGAAGATATTACTGTAATTTTTTTCACCAAAAAAATACTTCGCAAGAAAAAATATTACAGTAATAGCTTCTTCGTGAGGAGACCAGACCGTTATGCTTTTAAGCTAAATTCGAGTTACCTAAAAGACGCAAGGGGTTTTTTTTGGAAGGTCTTACTACGATCAATGATATTACTGTGTTAATTTTTCAAGAATTGCACCGTTTTGCGCAGCGCCTTTAAGGAAAAATTGAGCGGTAAACGATAATCAGGAAAATTTTCTTACAGTAAGCCATTTTTCGTGGCAAGACACAAATTCCACCCCTGCGCCTTTAAGGAAACTCATTTGGATAACTCCCAAAGTTCATGACTCCTAAGAAAAAAGCTCTAATTTCCAAAAAAAAAAAGTTATTCCCCCTCTCTTCCCCATATTTTTTTGGGGATTCCCTGCAAAATCTATCCCTCCCTATCGGATCGATAAAACCTACCACCAACAGAGTAACAAATCTTCGATCCTTATCATTCCATTCTCTGTATATTCTTCTTCTTCTTCCCGAAAACATTTTTCTCTTCCCTCCCCTCCCATCCCTCTTCCTTATCCCTTCATGTTCCCGCAACTCCCCTCCATCCCGCGCATCTCTGTATTACTGTATTACTGCCAGCCGTGTGTTCTCTCTGGGATCCCCTCTCTCCAGAATGGATTTGTGGATCCTAATCCATCAGAATTCAGAATTCTTCTTTTTCCCTTTTCACCTTTGACTCCTTTACGATCCCCCTTATTCGGAAGCGAGGATAGTTATAATAATAAGAAGTGGAGGTATTAATGGAAGGGATGAGTCTTATTATTCTCGATTAAGTTTAGTTTTCACCGGAGTGGGGTGTCATCTCTCTCTCTCTCTCTCTCTCTCTCTCTCTCTCTCTCTCTCTCTCTCCATGTCTTGTCCATCCATTTTTGACCTTGAATCGAACACTTATTTTTGGGGGGATTTTATGACTCCAATCTTTTTTTTTGCTACTGAATTTACAAGAATTCTTGAATTTTATTTTTTGCGCTCTATCGACAATTAGGATGTAGCGGACCTGCTCCATTGATAAATTTAGGTTTTCAAATGATTGATGTTGCAATTGCGCTCTAAGAGTCAATTTTAGAATTTTTGGGATTTTTGAGTTTTACAACTGTCGAATACCTCCCGATTTTTTGTGAAGCTCCGATGTTTTTTGCTTTCCGGTCGACTTTTTGAATTCAGACGAAAAAAATTTTTTTTTGAGCATTCGCGCTTTACCGAACTCGCCAAAATTGAATTTTTCAGATTTTTCGCTAATTTTCAGTTTTTTTTTTCGAGATTCTCTGTTTTTCCACAATTTTTTCTAACGAAAAATTACTGAACATTCGCTCCGAGACCAATTTCTTTTTTGAAAATTCGCTTTTTGCTCTGTTTCTCCAATCGAAACCCAATTTTCTCGATTTTCAGCTTGTTTTTTCCGAATCTTCCGAAAAAAAATTGGTTTTTATTTTTAAAAACTGAAAAAGACCCTTTTAGCGGAAAATTTTACGAAAAACTGTCGGGTTTTCGGCTAATTTTTTGAAGAAATAGTTTTTTCCCGATGATGAAACCTGCACATCTAACTTTTTGATGTTTCTGTTAATCAGCTTTGCGAGCTTCCCAACGTTTTGATTTTTTTTCCGATTTATAGCTTTTCAAATTTCCCGCCAGCCCCTCTGCTCGAAAATCTCGAAATCCCGATCAGGGCGCCCTTTCCTTTCCTCAAGACCACCCATCCCCGCTAATTCGCCCTCTTGAACTTTATCATCAGCAGAAGTAAGTGACTAATCTCTTCTGCATGGGGGGCAAACAAAAATCATCATCATCGTGCCACTACTACCCTCCAGTAAAAAAAGGAGTGACCACAAAACCGGTCTTTACCATTAGAGACACACATGTCGGTACCAGGTGCCCCCTCCCCAGTGTTCTCGCTTCAATGGTCTTCAATGCAACATTTCTCAATGGTCACTCTCTCTCTCTCCGGGGTTCTCGAGAGTTTAACCAAATATCCGATGAGGAGGGGGTAGAATTTGAATTCAGGGGAAATTTGGAAATTGGAAAGGCGCGGTACAGGATGGTTTGGGGAAATTGGAGGGGCAGAAAAAGCAGAAATCGAAAAAAGAAGTGGTAGCTATAGGAAGCGTTGGTAGCTAGGAAAAAGGTGTCGTCGCGGCGCTTTTTTTGTTTTTGAAAAGTCGAGATTTTTCTGCAAAAATCGGAGCAAAATGAATTTTTAGGTCCCATATATTGGCGTTTTCACTGAGTTTGATAAGGAAAATTGCACAAATTTTTTGCGACAATCGAAAATTAAGACAAAATATCTGAAATTCCTCTCAAATTTCTGCTGAAGTCTGGAATTTTTTTTAGTTGCGCAGATTAAAAATTTAGGACAAAAATTCGGCGAATTCGCCAGAAAATCGAGCGAAATTGCTAAAATTTCTATTTTCTGAAAAAAAAACTGTTAGAATTTCGATTTTACCTGAAAAATAGCCGTTCAATCATATTTTTCTCGAATTAAAATTTCCGAAAAATACCCGATTCTAGCCTAAAAATTCAAAATAAATCACAAAAAATTGATTGAAAATTTTGATTTTTGCACAAATTCAAAAAAATTCACTCTAATTTTTTTTTTCAAAAAATCTCAATTTTCAAATAATTTTTTTCTTAGAACTCAGCAAAACTGCTTTACTTTCAGCGAATATCATTGATTTTAGCTTTTTGAATTCAAAAAAAAATTGCTGGAAAAAAATTTTTTTGCACAAAAAAAATTTTTATTTACTGCAAAAAAAACTTTTTTTCAATTTCTTATTAGAAAAATCTGTTTTTTCTATTTTTTTTCGTAAACTTTACCGCTTTCTTTCCAAGTTTCATTCTTGCAACCTCGAAATTTCCGAATTTTTTGCGAAAATATCGAAAATCAACAAAATTTCAGCGAATTTATCGAAAAACAGTGATTTTTGCTCTTGAAATATTCCTAAAAACAATGAAAACTGTACGATTTCCTCGAATCATCATTGAAAAATCCCGGAACCCTCTGATCAACAAAACAAAAAAAGTTGAAGGGCCACCGTCCCATTGCTCCCATTAAAAGTGGAGCAGGCCCCTCGGTGACCCGGGCACCCAATACAGTTGGAGGCCAATCCAACTCGACAAAAGCTCTCGCCAAGGGTCACCGGCCTCAGTTTGACACTTCTCTGTCTGAAAATGTCGCCAGCGTTTCTCTAGTGAGTTGTCTTCAATTTTTGCAACGTGGCGCGCTCGAAAGCCACGTGGCATGGGCCGCTGCTGACGTGGGGAGCGCGCGCCTAGTGCTCCAGGACCCGGGGGTGACCGTGCCGTGTTTCTATTCTGATTTTCTAATGGGGAATTGGGTTTTTCTGAAAAAAATCCTGTTTTTTTGCCAATTTTTCTGAATTTTTCCCGCGAAAAGTGCAGTTGATAAGGGTTTTATCTGCCGCGCTCCTCCCATTTTTCGGAACATTCTAGCGGTTTGCGAAGGGCGTTTTTGCCTAGATCATCATCAATGATTATTAGATTCTAGGTGTTCTCTGCGATATTTCATTTTTTCACTTTTCCTTCCATGCCACCGATCATTCATCCATCGCCTCTCTCTCTCCGCAATTCAGACGTCCGACGGTACCATCACGTACTTGTTGTTGGATGCGTCTATGTCTCCTATTGTCTCGCCGCGTCGTTTTTGCGTTTCGCATGATCAGCGGAAAGTACAATTTACGAAATTGCAACCATCAGCGCCTCCTCCTCGATGACGACGTCGTGGTGGCGGCGACGTCGTCTATCCCCCTGTCACCTCCTGGCGGGAGGCATACCGTACCGTTCGCCGGACGGCGAGCGCGCAATACACCGTGCACAGGTACCGAGGTCACTTCTTCTTCTCGAGAAGATGAAGATGAAGAATAAGAAGGAAGACGTACACAATTCTTACTACTTCTACGTCTTCTTCTTCTCATCCTTCTCTCTTCTCCCCCCTTCTTCCCCAATACCTTTCAAAACACTGTAATTGTTATGGTGTTTTGGAAAAGGATCGGCGGGAGGAGAAGGAGGAAGAGGATCGACTGAGGAGAGGGGGATAAAGTTGAGGAAAGGATAGTTTTCGAGAGGGACATACAGGAAGGAACAGATTGTAATTATTTAGATAAAGTGTGTGTTGGCATATGCGATAAAAGAGTTGGGTGTCAAGATTTGTATCTCTCTGAAAATTAATGACTCCTTTTGCTGCGTTCTTCTGGGACTACAGATTTTGAGGGGTTGAATTTGATATTGCAGCAAACTTGCGAACAATAGGTTACCGATTGCAAAGAATTTCCTGACTGGCAGGTCCCTTTTGTCGCGTAACCTTGTAAATTCTCGCTCCTTCTCTCCTACGGCACGCGAAAGCTGTTGTTATTATGAATATGCGCCAAAAAGCCAATCAATTACCCAAAATCGTTGATTGTTCAGCAAAATTTCACGATTTTTGTTATATGTTCTGCTCAAAACGTGTCGTAAACTCACATTTTCTCCGAAAACATTTCAAAATTTCCAAAAATTTTAACTCACTCTGGAAACATAAACTTTCAGCGATTTTTCAGCAACTTTCGCGGTTTTCCAAACAAAAAAGGCTCTGAATAACAAAGTGCAACAGTTTTTCAGAGAAAATCCCATCAAAATCCCCTTTTCCGATCGAAAAATCTCCAAAAAAAAAGTTCCACCCCAAAAATTCATTTCACGCTGATTTTTTCGCTACTGGCCGAACGGAAAAACAAAATAAGGCCCCCAAAGCAAGCGCGCTTCATCGAAATTTTCCCACAGTGTATTTTTCTAGTACCCCACCAGTTTTTTCGATTTTATTCAAAAATAAGCCCCATACGGAAAAAATCCGAGCTCATATGGAAAATCTACAGCTCAAGGCAAAACTTTTTATTAAAAAAATATTTCATACAATGGCCATTTGGCCAAATCGTTTGACTTTCCGTTTTCTGTATGAAAAACTCTTCCAGTGGTGAACCACGCCCATTTTAGCGAGGGCCGGCATTAAACGTAAACAACTGCCCGGTAGCGAAAAAATCACCGTGTCATTTTCGAAATGTCACCTAGTTACCTGCGGTGTTTGCGTACATTAGCTCAAATCCAGGTCGCGTACCGTAACCCATGGCACTTTTTGAATTTTGTTTTTCGCAATTTTTGAATTTTCCACGGGAAAGTTTTAAAAAATATTGGTTTCTTTCTCAATAAAAATAGATCGTTTCACAAATTCACGTCGAAAACTGCCACGTTTCTCAAAAAGTGTGGGAAAAAATCTAGATGTGAATTTATTTTGAATTCGAAACGCCACGCGATAAATAGGTTAGTTGTCATTTTCGCTGACAAATAGAGAGAAATAGGTGGAAAATCGTGGAAATGGGGTTTTTTTGATTAAGAAAATGCTGCTTGGACGGAATTTTGCCCTATGGAGCGGAGTTTTCACGGATTTTCTGAGAATTTCCGTCAAAGGCTGCATTTTTGAAGGGTTTTGACAGAAAAAAGAGCTCTGAAAGTGAAAAATCTCGCATATTTTCAAAGATTTTGGCTTGAAATTGTTAAAATCAGATAAAACCTGCACATCATTCGTAAATCCTGCGCAACACTCCTCTACCTATACTCGTAATACTCGTAACTCTCCCCCCTAAACACTTCTTCCCCACCCCATCCTTAAATCTTCAGCTGGTCTCGTGTGCTTCAACAACAAGCTCTCAGTTATCAAATGCAAGCTGTTGAGCACAAGTTGGTGGATCCAACACTTCCACCATCATCCCATCTTCATCCGCCGTCTCCGACGTCGCTTCACTATCAACAGCCGCACACCCCGATCGCCGGCGACAACAACAATCAACCGACGTCGTCGTCCTCTCCCGATGGCAAGAGCAAGGAGAACGAGGGAGCCGGTCCATCGTCTGAGCCGCCGATGATAATGCGCGCACCGCAAACCATCAAGTCCGAAGTCGATTTTCGTTATTCGCCTGAGCTGAAACCGGTAGTCAATCATCATCATCAGATGATGACTGGCAGCGGTGACCTGTCGTCACATGCGTTCGCGAAACTGCTCAATTGTGTAACTGACCAACCGCACCAGATGAACATGTCCATGATGGTTCCGTCGAATATTCAGTACCATCATCTCGAGTCGAAACCAATTTTGGGTACGAATCATCGAGGTTTTTACTTGTTTTTTCTCTTTATTATTTGGTTTTTTGTTCGGTCGTGGTGTAGCTAACTAGTACAACTTTGGCTCCAGGTTTTTATAGGTGCACTCAAATCCGAACTCATAGAGAAAGGACAAACTAAGCATGAATAGATTCTGAAATTTCATAAAAATCCATCCTTTTGACGGGCCGGCCCGGCCCAGAGGCCCGATCGGCTTGCTTGGCCCGGAAAACAGCCGCGAATTTTGAAAAATTAAAAAAATATGCTCAAATTTTGTGCTCCAGAGTTATATTGAGCATAAAAACATCAGTTTTTTTTTGAAGCGTTGTACACTGTTTTGATGAATTTTCAGTCAAAAAACGTAAAACTTTCAAAAAAAAATATGATAAAAATCGCTCTAAAAACGATTTTTGCTTAATTGGCGCCTTCTCTATAAGTTCTGCTTCAGTGAAAAATTTTATTAAAAAATCAATAATTCCCCCATAGCACTAATCCCGCCCCATTTCAGTTTCAGCACAAATCGAGGTGATACCGTGTAAGGTGTGCGGTGACAAGTCGTCCGGCGTTCACTATGGAGTTATCACGTGCGAGGGATGCAAGGTAATGATGCGCCTTTAAGATCTACTAACTGATTTCGAATAGCGTTTCAGGGCTTCTTCCGTCGCAGTCAATCGTCTATTGTCAATTATCAGTGCCCGCGACAAAAGAATTGTGTGGTCGATCGGTAAGAAAATTGAAGGGTTTTGGCTTATAAATTATCGATTTTTCTACAGGGTGAACCGAAATCGGTGTCAATATTGCCGCCTGAAAAAGTGCATCGAGTTGGGGATGTCCCGTGACGCCGTGAAATTCGGTCGAATGTCGAAAAAGCAGCGCGAGAAGGTGGAGGACGAGGTAGGCAGCAATCTCGCTCTATTGACAATTTTTTTTTGTTTTTTTGCTTCAATTTTTTGTTTTATGCACCACTAACCCTACTAACTCATTAGCTTTCCTAACCCCTCCACTTTTTCCGTTTTTTAGCCGTTTCGGTACACGCAGATGAGAAGACCGCCTCGCAGGTGGATGACCCCGGAGGAAGAGGTTCGCACCCACTTTTTTCTGTTCATTGGCACCCTGGCACCCTGAAATTCACAGCTTTACTCGTTTTTTTGCTACTCGAAAATACTTGGCAACCCCAAAATCTAGCGGCTTTTCAAAATTCGAATTTTTGTAGGTCCGAATGCACAAGCAGCTCGCCGAGGCCAACGGACTTGGCTATCAACTCTACGGAGAATACTCTCCACCACCATCTCATGGATATTGGTGAGTTTGCGCCTTTAATTTTGATTGTCTGCGTCTCTCGCTTTTTATGCTCTCCCTTGTTGCAAAATGAAGTATTCTCATACTTGTGAAGGGCCGGGCCGGGCCGGGCCGGGCCGAAACACGAATTTCACCGGCCCGG
>GL380282.1:0-11544 GCA_000143925.2 Caenorhabditis brenneri | reverse complement strand
GTGTCCCCCATCATCAAGAAAAACCCCCTATGTAAATATGAATCAATTAGATCTCTGCAAATCGGCTTGCAAAAGAGCCGCTATGTGACTGTCCAATTTTATCTAACGGACCAAGAGAAATTGTAATTTCCAGATATGCTCAATTGGTTCACTGGTGGACGACATTTTCAAGAAAACTCCGTATGTTAAAATATGAATCGATGGGTCTCTCCAAGCTGCATCCAATGAGAGCTTGAGTGACTCTCAATATTTTTAAATTGTCCTAGAAAATTTTATATCCATGTTTCAATTTCATTTACACACTGGTGACCCCATGTTCAAAAATATCTCCCTTATGTTAAAATCTGAATCGATGGCCGGACCGGCCCGCCCGGCCTGTCCGGCCCGGCCCGGAGGCCCGGTCGGCCCGGCCCGGATGGCCCGGTCGGCCCGGAAAATTACCGCCAAATTTGAAAAATCGAAAAAATATACCCTAATCTTGTGCTCCGGGGGTATATTGAGCATAAGAACAGTAGTTTTAGGTTTTTTGAAGGGTTTTATTATGGTGTTTTCTGTTAAAGTCCGTTCTAGACGACGATCTGACAACTCGACGGCCAGTCACGGTATCATACCACGAAAACTACCGTATAAATTTGATTTTTACCGCAAAATTTATCGAATTTTATCACTTTCCATCGATTTTCAACAAATATTTATTGTTTTTCTGATAAAGAAGCTGAAAAATCGCTGAAAATTGATGGAAAATGATGAAATTTGATAAATATTACGGTAGAAATTAAGTTTATACTGTAGTTTTTGTGGTGAGACAAAGCGGCTGTCAAGTTATCGGAATTTGGCAACAATTGACTTTTACAGAGAGAATTTTCATTTAAAAAATGTTGAAATTCTGAAAAAAAATTCGAAAATTTTCAAAAAAAATTCAAAAATTTTCAAAAAAAATTCAAAAATTTTCAAAAAAAATTTCAAAATTTTTTGAATCCGGGCCACCGGGCCGGGCCGGGCCGTGAAAATTTTCTCTCGGCCCGGTCCGGGCCACCGGGCCATTCCGGGCCGGGCCGAAATTTCACAAGTATGAGTATTCTAGACCTTTGGAGGTTGTATAGTCTCGGACATTATTATCTACGAGACCCCGCCCATATATAGTTTGCACTGCGCGCAGTAAACAATATTGGGGGCGTGGCTTGTGGATCGGCATTCTGTAAACACCATTCAAACGCACAGTAGTTTCGGCATTAAGCGCTGCGCCTTTAAATTATCTGCGTCTCTCGCTTCCCCTAAACCTCTAAATTTCCAGCTTCGACCCGAACACCATGTACTACCAATCCGGCACCTCAACCCCAGTCAACGGCTACCCGATGCCAGTCCCAGCCACCCCGGTCACCCCGAACATGCCACAAAACATGTACGGAGCCACACCATCCTCCGCCAACTCCACCCACTACGTCGCTCATCAAGCCACCGGTGGATCCTACCCATCACCACAAGTGCCTCCAGAAGAGGACGTCGTCGCGCGTGCCATCTCCTCCTTCGAACAACAACATCACGACTATCGGACGAACAATGCCGTGTGCGAAATCGATCCAGACACCCTCCAAACCCTGGATCGAGCCGGCGGTTGGGAGTTGTTCTCGAAACAGTTGGAGCCGCTCGTCAAGGTGATCATAGAGTTTGCGAAAGGCGTGGATGGATTCATGAATCTGAAACAGGAGACACAAATTCAACTGTTGAAGGGAAGCGTGTTCGAGTTGTGCTTGATCTTTGGTGCCATGTACTATAATATGGATACGCAAGCCGTTTGTGGAGAGCGCTACGCGATTCCGTTCAACTGTATCATTGCAGAGGATGCTGCGGAGGTATTCTGGAGATTTTCTAGAGCTCAATTAAAAAAATTCTAAATTTTCAGATGACCCTTATCCAAGAAATCCACACGACACTCCATGAGATCGTCGCCCTTCAACCCAACACCTCCGAGTTGGCACTTCTCGCCGCTGGACTCCTCCTGGAGCAGGCGGTTTCCTCTAGCTCCACTGGCCACGTGATGATGGACTCGACGACGGCGACGACGGCCGAGATTCTGAAGAACGCGCTCCAGCAGAGTGTGGTCTCGCGGTTGGGATGTATGGAGACGACGTTGACTCGGTTGCAGGAAGTGGAGACGCGGGTTCGACAGACGGCACGGTTGCATCAAGAGGTAAGAGACGCAGACAAGGAATTTAAAGGTGCACGTGCAGCTTTCAGGCCCTTCTAAACTTCCGGCTCTCGGATCCCATCGCCTCTGAAACGCTTCCAGACCTCTACAAAGAACTGTTCTCAGCGGATCGACCCTGAAAATCCAGAATCCATGTATCATCCATAGTTTTATCCATATCCACTTGCTCCTTTCTGCCCTTACAAGAATCTCGACTCTGTGCCCTTTCTTCCGGTTTTAATTTATTTGTATAATGCCCACATTCCCATTCCAATTCCCCCAACCATCTGTGATTAAAATCAAACAAAACATCCCAAAGTTCCCCTCAAATTATCCGTTTTATCTTATTTTCGATTGATAGAGAAAAATAATAGTACTCGTGTTACAAAAATCTGTGTTTTCCCCCCAATACTCCCCTTTTGATTAATGATATTAATAACCTTAATTTATTAATTCTCCGCCCCCAGTGCTCTTTCGTTTGTCCTGTAATATGCACCTCAACTTGTGCTAATAACTTTTATTTTCTCCTGTTTCCATTCCCCCCACAAAAATTCAGTGATCAACGTCAAACGGGTCCATTTTATAGGCGCCAATTGTTCTGTTTTTCCCCCAAATTTTCCAACAAACTCGCTTCTTATTTCCCCAAATTCCAGTGTGCAACTGTGCTTTAAACTTACCACCCCCCATTTGTTCCATTTATTTGAAAAAATATTTAAAATGGTTTCAAATGAACTGCACTTTTTCTGAAAAAGTCGTCCACCAATACAGATTTAATTTATTTGCATATTTGCTCGGTTTACCCTCTTTTTGTCCCAACACATCTTTCTCCTTCTCCACCTCCTGTATAATCTCTGTGTTTTTCCCGTTCCCCACACACAAAATCATGTTCGCTCAGTGAGAAATAAAATATAAATGATTGTCAAATGTGATGTTTTCTTGAGTTTTGACTGCTTTTGAATTGATCTGGGAGTAACCGTCGTCAGAATACCTTTTTTTATTTTTTGGAGGAGATCATCGTCACAATACGCTATTGGCGAAAATTCGTGTGAAAAATCGATAAAAAGCAGCTTTATAAGATTCTGAACAACTCATTATCATCTGTAATTCATGTTTTCCTTTGAAAAATCCACGGGAAATCCAAAAATCCCATTTTTCCGCCGAAAATTTTCTGCGCACACAGCAAGTGCGCTCCATCGCACCTCGTTATTTAAACGAGTCCAGTGCCTCCTCCACCATCTGCTCACCGATTTTGGATCGTTTTTCAAGGATTTTTTGGCTTTTTTCTATGATTTTCGTATAAATGAAAGAGTTTAGATTATAATTTATCGATTTCTTTTGTTTCAGCTCACACCAGAAGATGAGAGACGACGAACCAAGAAAATCGATGGTCGGAGCGCCGCCGTCGAGAAGAGGACGTAAGTCTCCAGAAAAATGAGTCAGAATAACAAATTTATCATCAAAAACACCACGATTTTTGTAAAAAAAAAAGCAAAAAATCTAAATTCTCAGAGAAAAAAAATTTTTTTTTGGAAAAATTTTGAAAATCCTTGCTTTCAGGATTTTCAAATCTAATTCTAACGCAATAAACCTATAAAAATCAATAAAGAATCCTCTGATTCATCAGAATAATTCAACAAATTTTCAGGCGGTGGCAACACCCCATCGGCCGCCTCCTCCTCCATCCCAGCAGCTCCCCGTTCATCAGCTCGCGCGGCGAAACGAGTGAAACGAGAGGAGCCAGAAGAGGATGAGTACCAAAATGATCCAAGTGATCCAGAGAAATCCGAAGAGGAAGAATCAGAAGACTCAGCGGATGAGGTGAAAACTCCATCCAGGAAAACTCCAGGAGGTGGCACACGGAAAAAGAAGCGAGTCCCGTTGACCGATTATCATCTGAAGAAAAAGAAAATCGCGGCGAGGAAAGCTGCCAGGGATGCGGAAAAGGAGAAGGTCGAGGAAATGGAGGTGGAAGAGGAGGAGGAAGTGGAGCGGGAGCCCACCCCACCGCCCCCACGGAAACCTCCATCGTTCTCCAGTTACACGCCGATCCAATTGATGCAGGATCACATCATTCGAAAACTCGCTGAAAAGGATCCGGAGCAGTACTTCTCGTTCCCGGTCACACAGGAGATGGCTCCGGATTATCATGAGATTATCAAGGATCCCATGGATTTACAGACTATTCGGTACGGAACGGAAAATCGATAATTTTTGCAGATAAAAAAAATTGACGGCATCGAAGTCAAAACCCAAAAAAATAGTTGACAGGGTGATAACAGTCATATCGATCTGTCCATTTGAAAAACCAGTTTTTTATTCGAAAGGCGGTCATAGAAACTAGAAAAATGAAAGAAAACTTTCGCAACTTGACCATTTATATTCTTGCAAAAACAGTTATTTTGGCCGAGCGGCTCCATTTCGTTTAACTTTTTTCTGAAAATAGCTAAAATTTCCCCAAGTTTGATTCAGAATTTTTAACAGTTCTGGCCCAAAAATGACAAAAATCCCTCGAAAATGTCCGAAGTGCCGGGAAACGAATCTGTTTTGATTCAGCAAGGCTCCCTTTCTGATCGAAACAGCCCAAAATGGCTTCAATTTAACGATTTTCAACCTAAAAAGTGGCCTATTTTTTTCTAACTTGACCTAAAGTATCTCAATTTTGAACCCACCCAAAATGTCTCAGATCAGTTCGAATTTGCTCAATTTTAACCAATTTTAACCATAAAAAAGCTTTAATTTTACCAATTTTAACCGCAAATAGCTTGATTTTGACCGATTTCAACCAAAAAAAAGCTCAATTTTGACCGAAATTCTCCCCTTTGAACATGCACAACCCTGACTCAAGGAACCTCAAGTTTAAAAGAAAATCACTCATTTTTTCGCCAAGTTTGCCCCAAAATGCTACATATTTTCCAACGAAAACCTTCAACAAAATCTCAGTTTTTCAGCGAAAAAATCGAGGATGGCAAGTACGCGACCCTCCCCGAAATGAAAGCGGATTGTGCACTGATCGTCGCGAACGCTATTCAATACAATCAACCGACGACTGTTTTCCACCTAGCCGCCCGTCGCCTCATGAATCTTGTCAATTATTATTTCGGCGAACAATATCTCCGTTATCTTTTCCACACCCTTCCCTCAGCCAACAAGATCCCATTCGAGCTCATCGGTATCCGTCCCCTGAATAACCTTCCACCGGAGCGTCAAATTAATCGCCGAAAAGGATTCATCAAAGACGATATGACTTCTGAAGACTGCCTTCAAAGTGCTGACGTCAAAGTCCGGGATAGACTCTCGGCGAGAATTCCAAACCTCAAAAATGCGGAGAACAAGGCGAATATGGGTTTTCTATCCGAGAGAAATGGCACTGTCGTGTTGAATGTGGTGGCTGGAACGTCTTCGGAGAATCAGTCAGAGCATCAACGTCGCCTAACCATTGGAGACATCGTTGGCCCTTTGGAGGAGGGAACCGCTGGAATGCTTCAACTCCAAGAGCACCGGCTATTCTCACAGGCTCCTGTGAACTATTTGAATTATGGACCATTTTCTTCGTTTGCTCCCACTTATGATTCTACGTGGGCCACTATGACTAAGGAGGATACTGATCTGTTTTTGAGGACCTATGGAGATAAGACGAATGCGCAGAGTGCGAGCTCGATGAGGAGTTTTGTGGAGAATTGTCCCGAGTTTTTGGAGGTAATAGAGAATCAGGGGCAGAAATCCTGTTAAATTTAGGCAAATTTGAGCTTTTTTGGGAAAAAATCCGGTGAATTTGAAGCCATTTTCGAAAAAATTGACTGATAAGTTTTTGAGCAAATCTAGGGAGTTCTTGATACAGTTTGAGCTATTTTAGATCAATTTTCAGCTCATTCAGGCCGAATTTAGCCAAATTGAAGCATTTTGTAGCAGTTCCGGGTCTGTTTTCATGGAACGTGTGGGGTTTTAGGCCAAATATGGGAATTTGAAGTCAGAATTGCAATTCTAAGTTTTGTAGAGCAATTTTCACCCATTTTCAACCAGCTTGTGTTCAAATCCGTTGAATTTAGCCTATTTTGCACCGAAATTGCGTTTTTTTACCATTGTACAAAACCTCTTTTCCATTCCAGGTTGTCGACAAAAAACTGAACAGTCTGACGGATGATGAGCACTCGCGTACTGTCAAAGAGCTCGAAAAACCCGATAGAGTTGCCAAGGATGAGGAGATTTATATGGCGCATGAGGAGTATAAGGTACAACATTTTCAGCCACGCCCACTCAATTTTGAATTGTTTTTCCAGAACGAGTCGGTTATATCTCTTGTCAATGACGTCGCATCACTCTCCAATTTGGGTATTGATACTGGATTTTTGAAGGAAGTCAAAGAGGCGTTGATTGCGGCACCAACACCGGTAAGAAACAAAAATTGGTTGAATTTAGAGCATTTTCATTCAAATACTGGCCAAATTTGACTTCTTTTGAGCATTTTTGACTAAAATTGATCAGATTTGAGTCGCTTTCAGGAGAAAATCGTCTTCGCAACTTACAGTAATCAAAATATGGTTTTTTATAACTTTCTCGTCATTTTCCATTATGCAGAGCTCAAAAATGTTGAGTTTGAGTCGAGTTATGCCCAATTTCGGGGCATTGCTCAGAATAAAAATTTCCAGTATTTTGACTATAACTCGGCTCAAAATCAATATTTCAGTTTGGTTTTCATAACAATTTGTAGGGAATTTGAAGGCGAATCTGGTCATATAAAATGCAAAATTGGCCTATTCCGAAAAAAAAATGCTAAGGCATTCTGAAACCTTTTTTTCACGAATCCCTAAATTCCAGGACGCTGAAAACACGATCCCCGACTACATGGCTGATATGGCTCACATGAATGTCCAACAACAGCTCAACCACATTGGACAAGAGCTCAAAGACCTGGCCCATATCCAGGAGAACCGTCTCGCTCAACCTCCACCAACAATGCTGATGAATCAGGCTCCCGAGCCGGGACCTCTAGAGCAAAAACTGGCTCAATCCGTCCAGCAACACCTGGCTCATCAACTGGCCACTCACACGGCTCCGGAGGCATTTGTGAACGATGCAGTGCTCCATGACGCCATCGGAATCGATATGGATGATGGAGACTTGTTCAGCGAATTTTTCGTCACTCAATAATAATTTTTTGATAATTAACCCTGATCCCTGACACGCATTTTTTGTTCCATTTATATTTATTAATTTATTTCTCGATTTTTGGGTGGTTTTGAGTCGTTTTTGGCGATTTATGACCCGAATTTACTGTCAAAATTACGTTTTTGTCCTCACAACCCTCAATTTTCCACCATTTTCCACCATTTTGTACCATAATTTCCATAATTTCCCCCTTTTTTTTCAAAAGATTCATGGTCTCTCTCCTCATGTGTTCTTTTTCCCTTTTTGTGTCCAGTTTTCATTATATTTAACCCAAATCCAATTTTCTCCAAAAATTGCATATTAATTTTCCTTTCCCCTCTTTAAAATTATCTAATTCCTGTAAAAGATTTGAAACACAAAATATTCATTACTAAACCAAAAATTTGAAAAAAAAAACCTAATTACATAATTTTACAAGTAAATTATCACGTCTTCCTACTGCTTCTTTTTCCTCTCCTCTGCCTGCTTCTTCGTCTCCTTCGTGTACGGATCCGGCTCTCCCTTACTCATCACGTAATCCCGTCTCCTCTCCATCATCCGAATCACCTCCTCCTTCATCTTATCCAAATGCGGTTTCGACTGTGGATAGAAGTGTTGGTCACGGTCATTCGGCTTATAGATTCGATCCATTTTTTGAGATTGGTAGTGAGCTTCGTACTTTTCGTAGTTTCTGAGCCACGCGGAAGCCCAGGCGTCCTCGATTTGTCTCATGAATTCTGTTTTGTCCTCGTTGAACATTGGCTGCTTCATTGCGGCGGACTCCTAAAACCATAAAAGTGAAAAAAAATTCTCAATAGGGCGCACTTACATCATTAATAATTTTGAAGCACACATAGAGACAAAACTCGATCTGAGCGGTTGTCACCAGGTCAATGGATCTTCGTCGCTGGTTAGCCATTATTTCGCCGATACAGGCAAAATCGTCGAAGGATTCAGCATAGGTCATGACGTGGAGCATGTTGTCGATCACTGGAAAATAAAAAATGATTTTGAGGTGTCCGGGGTCGAACCCGCGTAGTCAGTTTAGCAGGCGGCAGCGCTACCGGCTGCGCCATGCGATCGCAAAGAAGGGGAGGTGGCGAGGCGCTATAGGAAAGAGAGCGGAGGAGAAGAGAGCGCAGACAACTCACTTGGCATAATGCACGATCTCGAGTCGGCGTCCCGATCAATGCACACCACGGCTACATTATCATCACCATCCTCATCCTTCATCTCATCTATCATTTCGAAGATCACTTGACATGGAGTCAATTCGAACGGGGCGAAGCCGACGGGGAAGTTTTGGTATCTCATGTAGACCATCTCGTACTCTCTGAAAATGTTAATATTTATTTTTGAATTTGGGTTTGAAGATCAAGAAATTCTCTAGATACAGGCTGATGCGAACTGGCTAAAAATTCAGAAAAAATCTAAATTTTGTGAAATTGCTCAGAATAAAATTTTCGAATATTTTGACTATAAACCGTGTTTTTTGTTCCAATTGGCTTACTGATCATTTTCCACTTTTCAGAATTCAAAAATATTGATTATGAGCCGAGTTATGCCCGATTTTATGAAATTGCTCAGAATAAAATTTTTCAGTAAATCGACTATAACTTGGCTCAAAATCAAGATTTCGATCTGGTTTTTGGATCAACGATTAGGGAATTTTAAGGCGCATCTATTTATCCAAAATTCAAAGTTTATAATCAGAAATTATTCGGCGGCCTAACTTTCTCAAACTTGAACTTCTAGGCCAAGGCTGTAAAAAGCCTAAAACTTGAAAATTTCGGCTACAAAAACTACAAAAACTGCAAGAAAAAAACTAACGTTCTAGTCCTAACCACTAGTCTCATCTCGACATTTTTGAATGGATTCGGAACCTCCTCACTCCAAAAAATGACGTATTGATTCGGTTTTCCACGGACATAGGTGTCCAATTCGACTTGGTAATCGTCTAAAATTTCAAATTTAGGTGGAAATAGAACCCCCTAATAAACCGGCACTCACCATACCACAGCGTCTGGAAATCGACGAGAATACTGAATTTCCGCCTGGTCATGAACTGCCAGATGTGTCTTGCCGGGATGTTGTTCCGCATAATTCTGTAGAGACGCCATGGGAGGCTGACCATGTTGCCGACGGTATTAAGGAAGTAGTTTCCCATCTCGTGTTGAACACGGGTTGGTCCACGGTACTCTTTGTAGGAATCCTGGATTTGTTCGGCGATTCTTTGGATGGTGGTCTCGATGGGGGTGCCCTTGTCACGTGCTTCTTCGAGGAGACGTCGGAAGTAGAGGCGTGCTTGCACTAGAAAAAATTCGAGAGTTTATCAATAGAGCGCAATTGCTGACCTCCGTGCTTTCGAATTTTTTTTTCTAGAGGTAAGCGACCCCCCACCCCTCTCTTTCTCTTTCTCTTTCCGCGCCCTCCTCTACGCCCTCACTCCTCCCTTCTGTCAAGTGCATTGGCGGCCTAGTGGCTAACGCTCTCGCTTTTGAATCTTGATACCCGAGTTCAATCCCCGTTGAGGTCAAATCTTTTTTTCTTTTTTTATAAACCCTCCCAACTCACCCTTCTTTGGATCCGACTTATTCTGATGCCAAATCTTGCGAACCTCGTCTCGATAGTCATACAGTTCCTTGATACTATAGAAATCCTCCTTTTTGATCTTCAACTCCGCAGCGATTTCGGTTGTGATCACTTTTTCTTTTTTGGCAAGGAAATCTCTTCGAGCTTGCCCGTACTTCTTTTCGTTGTAGAACCTGATATACCGGGATGCGACATAGGCGATGGGGATGATCGCAATGAAAAGAACGATGATGACGATTGGATCCAATATGTGGGCCCTAAAAATTTTTTTTTGAATTTTTTAACTGTTTCCTAACTCACTTTTTCTTTGGCATCGGTACTTTCGGCTTTTCATAAATTTTCTTCACCTTATATACCAAATGCATGTAGTTCCTCAGCCGATCGACTCCTCGAATCACGGAGAACGCGTGTACCTTATGGTAGGCCCAGTCCAAATTCAAGTCCTGTACCTTTTTGCAAGCTTCTAGGGATTCACCGACCATTGTTTGATTCACGTCGGAGAAGCGACTCAGCATTTCGTTAGCCTCGATCCAATCAGCCACCACAACCTCCGGACAGTCAGTCAACGTGATTTCGAGTTGCCAATTTTCCAGCTCCCTCGTGTTGGTGAACTTACTGCTATCGATCTTTTGATCCAGTGCCTTCAATTGCTCGAACATGTTTTCCGTTCTATCCAATGCGTGTTCGGGGAGATACATCTTCTCGAAAAACTCTATCGGCACAAGAGTATCATTAGCGGTAATCAACCAAGTATGATAGTTTTTTTGGAGAAATGATAGGATTTCAGCTTCCCGGGAGAGCACTTGATTGAAATATCCGAAGACCAAGAATCCAGCAATCAATTTCTCCTCGATCAACCTCCGATAAGCATATTGATGCCATAAATCAATTGCATCCTTCCCTTCAGGCACTGGAACCGATTCCGTTTTTTCTTTGATAGAATTCATTTCTCCGATGAAATGGGATTGGAAATCGGTCAAAGTCTTCTTGTAGCCATCCATGTTCAAACCGAGATGATCGTTGGCAACTTTGATCATTTCCAGAGTTTTCTCCGGTGCATCATTCAGATTGAGCCAGAAGGTTTTGAAGTCTGCGTTCAGGCGTTCTTCAACTGGGTCCACGTAGGTCTTCAGATTCAGAGAGTCCGTAGCCAGCTGCTTCATCTTGGTCGCTACCTCATTGATCTTTCCGAATTTTTGGATCAAATCCGTATCTACGACTCTGATTTTATTGTAGATTTTACTATTCTTCACTGCCAAATGCTCCACTGGATTTTTGATGTCACTGAGTATTTTTTGAAGATTCTCTAGCGCCTGCTTATAATCGATCCAGTGTTTAAAGTTCGGATCCTTCTGCAGATCTTTCAGTTCTTTCACCAATTCGTCATAGGCATCCTGAGCTGCTTTAAATTTTTTGAGTTGATCAGTCAATGCTATGAATGGCTTGAAATTCGTCAGAGTTGTTGGTTGCAATTTCGAAGCTTTCTTCACTTTCCCGATGCTTGAAGAGTATAATCCATCAGCACTGATCTTCAGAATATGATCCAGAAACTCTTTCAAATGATTTTTGAGAGTTTGATCCTTCGCCTTGTCATATATCCCGGGACGAGATGTAGTGAC
>GL380281.1:49763-81422 GCA_000143925.2 Caenorhabditis brenneri | reverse complement strand
TTGGGGCACTCTTTGCCCTTGCTGGTCTAGCCACCAATTATTCCGATGGTTCTAAAGAAATTGATATTTTTTCAAGCGGGTAAGATTAGAAGATGGTTAATTAAATTGATTTTGGTTTTTAGCTTTGGAGACATGGAGATCGATCACCCACTAAAACATTCCCAACAGATCCATTCCAAGAGGATGCATGGACTTTTGGAGGTGGAGGATGGGGGCAGCTCAGTCCAGTAAGTAAAATTGGTTAAACCGATTTTTTTATCTACTTTTCGGAGCATCTCTATGAAATCTCTAGGATCCGTGCTTTTATACAAAACTCCTGCAGAAAAATAATCAGGATTCTCCAATTCTATTTTTTAGACCGGGATGAAACAACACTTCAAATTAGGATCAATGCTCCGTGATCAATACGTTAAGCAATACAATTTCCTTCCCAATAAATACAATTCCAAGCAGGTATTTTCCTCTATTTCTTCTGGAATTTGATTCTCATTGAAAATTTGATATTTCAGATCTATGTTCGTTCGACTGATGTCAATAGAACAATCATCTCTGCAATGTCAAACCTTCTTGGACAATACGGTCAAAACGACGGAAGCAGTGTTGTAGACGTTGACTATCCAAAAGTTGATGGATGGCCAACGGGTTATGTACCAATCGCCGTGCACACTGTAGATGATGACACAGATCATGTGAGTGCTACCGTAATCCTATTAGTCCACACTACATGTAGACATTTTTGGGTGACGAAGAAGCGAATGATAAGTATAAAAAAAGAAGAGAGAAGAGTTGAGTTAAGACGATTAGCAAAATGAGGAGGGTGGTATGATTGATTCATTTTTGGAATTTCGTAATGAATTTCTGAAGAAAAGAAGCAGGAACTTGGGAAATGGACTTTGTTTCTTTGGAAACGATTACGTAATTGGACATGGAAGATCAGTTAAAAAAGTGCAAGATTAAAACACGGGAATTTTTAAGAAGATGCGAGCCACTGTTTGGACAGAGTCATGAATTAAAACAAGGCATAATAAAATGCCCGAAGAACCCCTACTTGTTCAATTCTTTGATTTCAGCTCGGCAACATGGAGGCAACTTGCCCATTCCGTCAACAAGTTTGGGAACTTGCCAAAACTTCCGATGAAGTCAAGAACTTCACAAACTCTGATGTAGTAAGTTTGTTTCCTCTGAATTCTATTTACGATTTCCGCTGCAAATGTCTTATCAGAAAACCTATCGGAATGTGGCTATTTCAGGTTCAATCAATGCTCGCTAAACTCACAAATTACACTGGAATGGCAGTTGACATTGATAACCTTTGGATCATTACGAATGCTCTCTATATTGAGGTGAGTCAGAACCATATGATTCAGCAAATGATTATTTGATTTTCGTTTTCAGCAAATTTATTACAACACAACCATCAGACAAAAGAACACTTGGTTCACTGATGCATTCTATGCTCAAGCTGATGCCATTAACGATCAAGTTCAACTTTATCAAAATGGAATTTTCAAAAGTGAATTTTATATGGAAAATCAAAACAAAATGATTTTTTTATAGCGGTTCCAAACACAGTAAACGGACATGACGTAGGAGTATTGACCAGGAAGGTTCGAGGAGGACCAATTCTGAATGATATGGTCATGCATATGAACATCAAATTGAGTTGCCAGGGACAGACAACACCAAACTGTACATGGATTAACAACTTGAGAAATTACGTGTATTCAGCTGTAAGTTCTCAGAGTGCCTTTATATTAAAATTCCGCCTCTATTTTCCAGCACGACACCACAATCTACGCCTTCTTCTCTGCTCTTCTTATCGAGGAGTTCGCCGTCAAGGCAAATGGTGGATATCCCCTTTACTCGGCTGCTGTTCTTCTTGAACTTTACGTTGATCATAATGAAAAAGAGAAGCCATACTTCAAAATGATCTATCACGAACAAGACGGAGATGGTCTCAATAGAACAATTACAAAGGGAATTCAAGGATGCCCACAAGACAGTGATTACTGTAGTTTGGATATTTTGAGAAACTTTGCACAAACTATCAAGCCAGATCAACCAATTGATCAGGTAAGATTGCAGTTGGTGATTCAAAAAAAGTTGTATTTTTTCAGTGGTGTTTCACGGATCTGGATGCCAAACACGCCGGTATTACTTCTGTTTCGATGCTTCTCATTGGAATGATCTTTGCCATTCAAAACAATTTCTTCGGGCTGTTTTAAGTCCAAAACATATCAACAGTTCTGTAATTTATTATTTCGAAATATCAAATACACGTAGCAAATCTGATCAATGCTCTCTCAATAAAATACAAAGATAATGAAATACAGGTAAAACAAGAAATCGAAAAAGCATTGATTTTTAATGGCGAGAAACGAAACCTCTCAACTCGTCGATGCAACTTTCCAAGAGATGAGTTCCTTCAGCCTTTCGAGCCACTTGATCGTTCAGAAAACTTTGAATTAGTCCATTTGCAAGACTGTTATCTGGTGGATCTTTTCGAAGATTTGAGAAGAAACGATCCTTTTGATGTGGGAATAGTTGCTCTTCATTCATGTAGATGGCACTGAATCTTGAGGAATTCTTTTCATAAGTTTCACTTTTATTTAACCTACCTTGGGTCCGTTGGTCCATTTGTTTGAATCATTGTAATAGGTGCACCGTATGCCACATAATTCCGTTTGATGTCATTGACAGTAGCTGGACTTGAATCTCTCAAGACAACCGCAAAACAGCGATTTGAGCCAGCTTCTTTGCCTGAAATTCCACAAAATTAAACTGGAATCTATTAGAAATTCGAGCTCACCGGCAGCAATAATAACCGGTGCAGCGACGGAAACTTTTGGCTTGATATGAATGAGTTCCATGTAGACTTCCTTTTGATTCTCTCCAATTTTTGGATATTTCGCCACAATTCTGTCAGTCAATTGGTAGAGGAATCTACGAATCTCGTTGGTTGAATGGTATGAAAGTTTCAACTGTTCGGAGATGAATGCAGGAGAGCACCTGGAAATTTAAAAGTTTGAAAATTAGATAAAGTTAATTCGAACACTCACATTTTGCAATGCATGATCAGAAAGTTGAAGATCATTTTGAACGAGAGTTTCGTGTACTCGAACCAGCTTCCAGTTTTGATAGAGCACGATGAGCAGTCCCCTTTCTTGTCTTTCGTACGGCAGCGCCACTGAAAAATAGGAAATATGCGGAACTCATAAAAAGTGTTTGACTCAAAATGTTTGGATTTGATCACAGAAGCGAGAAAATTCGAAAGAAAAACTTGAAAATGACCCATTCGATTTCCCATAAATTGTCAAAAATGTAAAACTAGCTATTGAAAAATCTTTGAAAAATGCACAACACTTCGACATGAAAATGGTCAAGTTTGCCAGCCGTTCGCCATTTAGTCATTTCGTTTTTTTGTTTTTTTCGCAAAGAATTTGAGAATGCAGTTTTTTTTTTTGTGAAATTAAATTTTTTTTTTCATGACAACATTTTTTCGTAAAAAGCTCACCTCATAAGCATCCTTTCTGCGTCTCAATGTCATCATTCTGAAGCATTTCTTGCACTCCTGACGCTTCTTCAGAAGACCTCTTTTCATCAAAACCGTGCAAGTTTTTGAGTAATCTGTGAGAACATCTGTGATCTCATCGATAATTTGCAACGCCGTTATTGGTGTCTCATCTGGATCCTCTTCATCAGCCAATGCACATAATTCTGCTGGTTTCATGTATTTCCTCGTCACACGTGATTGCTCTTCTTCATCCTCCATCGGATGATCGTAAGTAAGACCGTTCAGTTGAGAGAGCGCAACTTGAAGAGGTCTCGCATAATCGAAGCCTTCTAATCCATCCGAATCCATTTTTGGCGTCTGAAAATCAAAATTTCTGGTAAAGACATGAAAATGTATAGAGAATTGAACGAAATGTAGATCGATATATTTGTTGGTAACAAAAAGAGAAGAAGGGGGAAGAGGGTTGTGTGTAAGGGGGGGGGGGGGTTGCGATAGAGAGTGAAGAAATAATGCATAAAAGTAGGAGAAAATGAGAAAAAATAAGAGGGGGGAGGCCAAAGGGGTGCCCCCCCCCCTTTCTCTTTTCCCGCTTCTTTTTCTTCCTCTGTCATTTCCCACCGTGAATATTGATCGAGAAGACGAGGAGATCATAAATATTCCCAGCATCTCATTTAGATCAAAACAGTATTATGGGAAGGAACAATGAAGCGGGACTAAATTTCAAATTACAGGTTATCGCGCCGAAAGTTTTGGTGTGACTCTTCTTCTGCCAAAGAGTACGAGGGAGGACGGAGAGTGCCGAAATAAGAGACGTTTTCTCTGTGTCTCTTTCGAGGGATGAAAAATCATGAAGGTCTCCCCCCCCCCCCTTTCTCTCTCCCTCTCTTTTTTTGGCAAAAAGTTGAACGACAGTAACCTACTCTCCGTCATTTGAAGGTGTCGAGAGGAATAGAGGATTTATCGGATGATCTTCAATAAGGTACACACTTCCTGACCATTTTCAGTTTTTTCCAAGTTCAAGATTTCGTTGCTGGATCTAGAACCAGACATCCTATGGATTTTGAGACGTTCGTACCACGCTAACTAAATCTGTTTTACAAAAAGAGTTTTGAATTGTTTGAAATAGAGAGCTAAACTGGAGAAGATTTGTGATATCATGCAACCAGAATCAATCTGGATGCTGTTGGAACTGAGACTAGTTTCTTCGCATAAAAAACAGCTGATTCGTGCATAAGAACTGAGACATAGTCTTGATGCGCGACAGCACCTGAATGGTCACCTGTGGTACAAGAAGCCGACATCAATGAGATACGTCCTCTAGAATATACATATTTTTGGCGTGCGACAGAAGAATTATGACAGCCACGCCTACTCCGGCTTATGAGAAGCCCAAGGGCAGTTGTTATGTAACATTTGGTCGTGAACTCTGAAAAATTGTGGATAGATGAAAACCATGTTGCGTCACCCTGTTGTAAATAACAATTAAGTTTTTGAAGGTGCCCGATAACTCGGTCAAAAAAAAAAAGACTAACAGATTCCGCGAGTAACATTTTACAGAGGTTTCACGTGTGAACATGTTCAGACTTTTACAAAAGATTACTGTAAAAACTTGACCATTATATTACAACAACAATCTTGAGGTTACATCCGAATTACTTGAGTGTAATTCAAATAGAAAAAAGTCATCATGCAATACTGTAGTGTGTAAAAATTCTATGGAAAATGTATTCAACATCTCATGCATGATCATACTTTTTTGAACAATGATTATGACGAATAGCTATCTATGACTTTTTGCGAAAAATCTGTCATAACTGTATAACTTTTTTCTACTAATTTCAGGAAACGGATCGTTCCATTCCACACAATCTGTTTAACCGGTAACCAGAGTTGTATTCATTTCACTTTCTGGTTTTTTTTTTCAATTCTCGAGTCCCGTTATCTTCAAAGTTTTTGGAACTCTACAAGCAAATTGATCTGAATTGTCAATCGTCATTTTATTCATAGTAATCCATTCAATCTATTTCTGTTGGCGGTATTTCTTTGTTAGCGAAATTGATAATTTATTGGAAACGTTCTATGAAACAAGTTACCAATGAAAACTAATTTGTATCAGTTCCCAAGGTTGCGTTTTCAATATTTTTCTTCGTCGTTTTCCCGCAAAGTTCACGCAATATGACCTCCTTCTCCTCAGTCACATCTTCCAAAAAGCCAGATGTTTTGATTTTCGCCGCGTTCCCTCTTCTTCTTTTTTCATATTCAATTGTTTCTTGGATTCTTGCCAGTTTGTCACCATAAAACACATTCCCCATTATGTGACGTCTTCTTCGGCATCTCGGCGCCTTTGGCACATAGAAATTAGTAAAGGGTCCCTTCGTAGTCATAGACATCTGGTCTTCCAATCCAATCCTCTTTTGTTTCGTACATTCTTTCCTTCTTCCTTCTCATTCGGCTTATTAGTTTCAATGAGTAGTGCCCTCTTCTTCTTATTCTCATTCGTCTTGGTGCCCTCAGTGCCTCCTCCTGTTCCTTCTCCTTGTCTTCATCTTATTCTTCTGTCTGTTCGTTTCATATTCCAATGTTCGGTTGTCACTCATCTCGCGCACAACGAAGACATTTCTCCTACATGGATTACACTTCTCTCCTCCCCCACTTCCAATACGTCGCCTTGTGAGGGATAGAGTGAAAAGGGCTCTCAATTTAATTTGCCATTTCCACGTGTCACTCAACTTGGCTATTTATTTTCTCTTCTCTCCCAAAAGTGTTCTTGTGGCTCTCACTTTTTCGTCCCGGCGACAAACGGTCATTTACATTTTCCGGGAGACTGCTCTTGAGAAAACGTTTAGTGAATTTCATTTGGACTACCGTATTTGGCTTGGGATGGCTAGGCAAATTTTCTGCCGACTGGCTCCAATATTCGGAACGTCAACTTCAATATTCTTGCTTCTGATTTTTTGAAATGTTGAGTTTACTCTAATATAACGGCACCTGACTGAACTCGTTGCTACAAGACTTCTTAATTATTTGTTCTGAACAGATTTAAAGCTAGTTGTACCGATGCTCACAAATTTTCAGAAACACATTTTGAGTTTTGAGGTACGGTAATCATGTTCTAGCTGCTTTCCACCCCTCAATCCTCCAAAGTTCTAGACGATTACACTCCCCAGACTACTAAATTTGTATTCCCCAATGGAGATTCTCTATTGTTTAGTAATTCATATAGAATATTCTAGGATGGGGTGTCCTATTCCATAACACTAACTAATAAGCAAGATGTACACATTGAATTATTATTTAGCTGGGTATAGCTAACGGAATGTGTTTTTATTTATTTGCTGGAGTTATATTATTCATCCAAAAGTATGTTTTGCAAACTTTTAGACTTCATTCTGTGTGTTCTTTGATGACAATTCGAATGAGGTATAGTTCGACCTGACCAAAGACTTGTTATTTTTGAAAAGAATTTCTAACAAAAACATAAGAAATTAAGCTAGAGTAAAGTCTGAACTAGCTTAGGTTGAGATTAGAAAAATAAGTTATTCTATCAAAATTGTTAAAGATTATCGTAAAAGCTGAGTTTAAAAATCGAATTCAAGGTTATTTTGAGAGCTTACTCTATAGCCTACCCATGCTGATTACTAGAAGATGATAAGACCCCAGGTATCGATGTCTTGGAAACTTGTTTTCACTAGCGCTTGAGAAACGTTCTACGAGTAGAAAGTCGCTACGAACATGTTCCGAATATGACTTTTTTGAAAACTAGTACTTCTGAAATGTAGTGATGTTTTTAGGATTTTACGTATTCCATCAAGAATCTGGAATACGTAAAATTCGATCTGAAGAATTCTATGAATCCTTATCAGTCGTTTCAGTTTTATCAACAAACCTTAACTAAAAAGTTCCCTCTTCCGAACACTAGAATTGATTCCCCCAATAGTTTCGAAAAGTTCAAATGTGTTTTGTTCACAATCTCAATGACCCTTCAAAAACTGATCTTTCAACCTTTTTGCTCCTCTTGAGAGTCAGTTCCTACATACCATCCAAACAAGTTCACTCAGAAAAAAAAGATAAAGATTTTTGAGGTATTTAGGTAAGCAGCAAAAAGACAAGGTCTGCAAACAACCTCTATATCCTCACTTGAGCTCTCTCTCCTCTTCCCGTGCGGGATGCTCCTCCATCGACACCTTTCTCTCTGTCTGTCTAGTACCTCCTTCCTACTATCTTTCCTGCCTATCTCTACAATTATTATCGGCGGGATGGATGCCTATGACGTAGTACCTATTGCCTCTCTCTCACCCCTTATTTTCTCTAAGTATCCTGATTTTGTATGCTCTTCGGTAAGGTACTCGCACACAAAGTGGTCTCCGTTACCCCCCTTTTTATTACTTTTGGTGGTGTGCCTGTATTTATATTTACCACCACCACCCATTCACCCTTCCTTGGTGCACCATCAAAAGTTCCCCCTGGGCGGTCAAACAGAAAGGATAGTACTTTCCCATGAGAACACATTCTTTTTTATTGATTCAACTGCTTTTTATCTGTGCTCCTCCTTGTCTGTTCCTGAGAGTTTGAACAGTGTCATATGGTAGTTTTGATCGTGAGAGCATCTTGAGTATCATAGACCAGATGGCCGAATTGTTATGTCATAATTAGGATTTGAGAACTGATTGAGCTTTTGCAAGAGTTCTGAAACACAAGTAACTCTTTTTCCGTATTTCTATATTTTGGTTTCGTGACGTTTTGAGTGAAATTGAGTTTCGACGGCTAGTCGAGACAAAGATAATTTAATTATTTTCTAGAAGAACAAAACAACAAAAGTTGCGAAATTTCTATTAGAGAATCCAGGGATAATGTGGCTAGTATTTTGTAAAACGCTTCAATAAAACCTATAATATAAGGGCACCCATAATTTGGAAATGAAAGAGAATGGCTTAATTACTGGAGAAGATTAGTGAGTTTTAATAACTTTCTTTCATAAATTTTTTGAAAAGTCCTTAATTAGCAATTTCAAGCTGAATCATAATTCCGAATTCGAATTTTTGGTCAATTTCTCCCTTTTCAATTTTGAACTTGCTTTCATCAATAATTACTTCAATTCCAGCCATTGCTTTTCAAATTACAGTCTAGAAATCCTATAAAGTTAAAAAAAATCATATTTCCTGTTTGAAGATTCAACCTTTCTCTCTCAGAATCTCCCACCATGATCCAGCTGTCCCCTGTTTTCGCAAAAATCCTCCAAAAAATGCAAATGAAGCCGGAAAAATAGGAGAAAAGAAAGTCATTCTTCTTGTTGAATTAACTCAGCATTGCGTGTCGATTGTATTGTTTTAAAAGGGTTCGAAAGGCAGTCCATCTTGACTTCCTTTTCTTCTTCTTTCTTCACTCTTTTTCTTCCATCTTCTCGTATAAATTCGGTGGCCAAGTGGTGTCACCACTACCACCATCTCCTCACCCGGTCCTGGAGGCCGGTTGTTCACTCTCTTTATCTCTATTTCTCTAAATCTCTCTATCGTTTCTACTTCAATTCCACCACTTTCCGCCACAATCTCTCACCCATTTCACCCCTTGCTTCCACCCCTTCTAAACAACACAATTTCTATTCCATCTGTCCTTTTTCTCTCCTTTTCTTTCTTCCTTACCACACCACTGTCCCCACCATTCTTCTATATTCTCTGTCCCTTTTTGTCTGAGAGAGAGTAGGAATTCCCAACGGGCTCCCACAGAGAGAAACAGCTCTCTCACATCCCTGGACATTGAAAATATGCTCGAAAATTTTGTGAAAACTCTTTTTTTTCGCGCTTTTCCATTACTTTTTCTTTTTCTATTACACAAAGTGTTTCAAACTTTTTGTTGGGGTTTCGTCACTTTTTCCAATTTCTTTTTAGAATCCGTCCTCACATTCCGGTGGTGACTTTCTCTTTTTTCCATGGGAAATGTTTGAAAGAACGGGCGATGTTTAACAAGAAATGACTCAAAGAACCCGACTCGAAGGTCAGAAATTCGTTTGTCTACAGTATCCATTTGAGTCATTTGAAGCAAAAAAAGTACTGGCGACGCCAAAGTTTTTTGGGATTTCATACAATTTCGAACTCCGCACTAAAAATCCACTCTAAAAAATTTTTTGTAAAAAGTTAAGAATTCTAGATTCCAAGTATCTTAGAAACTTTTTTGGTAATATTAATTTTCTAGTTTATAATTTTTCTCCAAAAAAATCTCAAAAATTGAATGAAAATCAAAAAAGTTCAATTTTTGCGAACTTTGAACAAAATAAGTCCTCCAGGGAGCACTCTAAAAACAGAACTCTTAAAACTGAAAACGTAGAATTCTACCATTTGGAAACCCTCTCTCTGACTATTTTCACATCTTATGAGCTCATTTCCTAGCCCAAAACTCTATAAGTCCCAAATACTGAAGTTCAGAAGTTTCAAATCTCTCAAAACTTTTCATTTTATCGTTTTCTTATGTGTGAAATGACGTGAGAGTGTTCACACATATTTCAATGTCTCTTGATTTATGACTCCCCATCTTACCTTTTCTCTAAACCTCTTTTTTATCGTTTTAATTGCAACTTTCCCCCTCTAAATTCAATTCTTTTTGATTTTCAGCAGAATGGCAGAGCCTCCACCTCAGGTGGACTCTACCAATGCTCCAGACATCGGGAATCCGACATCAATGATGGAAAGACTCAGGTTGAGGGATCAAACTGAAGATGGTGGGGAGAACGATGGTGAGTTCTCATTGAAAATTTGTTGGAAATCGAGAGAAGAAATTGCAGATTTCGACAACAAATCAGTCTCCTCTGCTCAGTATTCTCAAGCATCGGAGGCAACGACAGCTGTGAAACAGCAGCCTTTCTTGCAAACGATGACCAAAGTGAGTATTTATTTGTTTATTTTTGGTTTTTTCAAATAATAAATATCAAGAAAAATAATGCAGCTTTGACCATCCATAAAAAAGAATGAGTTTGAACTTTCAAACCAAAATATCAGAAAATTTACTTGGTAATCAATAAGGATTTCTCAAGTTGATATTCTTTTTAGAGTTTCTATACAATCTTTTGGAGTGAGACTCGAGCAAAACTTATTTTTTTGTTGAAAAAATTATTGTGCTTCGAAAACTCAGAGAATAATGAAACATTTTCTGAATCAAAGAAGGCAGTTCTGAAGTTCATCCCATTTTGGATAGTGAACAGTTTTTAAATTCGTTTTTGTTTTCTAATAAAAAACGCTCAGAGTCACAAAAAACCCTTAGTACTCGAAAATCAGACCTCATTCACTAACCTCAGAATTTTTCCAGGTTTACTGCCATATTGACGACGAACCCGATCCTTACATGCTAGAAGTTCATGTACCTCCTGACCTCATCACTTTAGGAGACTTGAAACGAGTATTAATGAGAACCAATTTCAAATATTATAGAAAAGCATTGGACCCGGATTCTGGATAGTGAGTTTACCCCTTTTAAGAAACAAAAAACTCAAAATAGTAAATTTCCAGCGAAGTGAAAGCTGAGATCCGTGATGATTCTCAAAGACTGACTCCCTCTTCAAATAACCTTTTTGAACTTTTCCTATTGACAATCGAAGGATCAACTCATTCAGATGGAAGTAGTGGAAAGATGAGGAAGTACCCGTCAGTACCTGGTCCAGCACCATCAAATAGGAATGGACCACCAATGAATTATCAACATGCTGCTTATCAATTTGATAATTCGAGTGAGTTTTTATCGAACTAGAAATTTGGAAAAATGAAAAAAGTTGGGATTCGGAGTGAAATTTTATTCTTCTCCTCAATTTGAAAAAAATCATAGCTTCAAAGCTTCTCTTTAAAAAAAACTATGACATTTCAAAACAAAAAACGAAGACTTTCTTGAAGGTATGATTGTTTTTGAAGTGTAGGCCAATACTTTCGATAACTCGACTTTTTCTACAGTAATTTTCATCTATTTTTCTATATGAAAGCTTTTACATGCACAAATTTTAATGACAAACTAGTCCAAACAACAACTGAACCGGGCAAAAATTAAGACAGTCTTAGATTTTGAAAAACTTTTCCATAGCCTATCATAAAAGTTAGTAATCAAAAACTTACCATACTTGCTGAATCCCATGAGTCATGGCTAGCAAAGAATAGTAGTAGGAATAAGAATTTTCGATTCATTCCAACAAAAGTCGATCATCTACTTCTTCTACTTTTTTATTCCTACCCCTCTCATTCAGTCATAAACCTCCAGATGTCTGTTTCATTTCCATTTTATTTCTGTTTCCTTCTGGTTGGTCTCCTTTCTTTTTGTTTCTAGAATCCTACTCTAGATACTATTGAATAAAAAGATCAGGTTCATTTCTTCAAAACCGCATATTTTTGAGCTTTGATTCCTTACTTTTTCAGTGATGAGCACGGATTCGGAATCAATGATCTCGGCCGCTATTCCCGGATATTTGAAGAGTGCCGCCTATAATCGACGATTTCCACCACAGCAGCATTATTTAGGTCAGTTATTTTATTTTGACGACATTGCGGGTTACTGTAACAAACCCGGAACTTAAAAATTATGGGATCCAGGAATTCAGTGATAGCCAGAGGACTCACGTACTTTGGCTCAGACACACTGGACCCAATAAAAGACCCCTCATAAAAACTTGATCACATTATCTAATCACACATTTTCACCCCATTTCCTCCAGTTTATTTTCATGTTTTATGTTGGTGTTAATGAGCTGATCGCCCGGATCATCTCAGAAATAGCATGGATAAATGAGAGAGTGGGTAGAGAAAGGACCAATTGTTTCATTTTGTTTCTATCTCCTGGACTCATCAGGATGTTTAGCTGGCTGCCAGTCAACCCAACACACGAGAAAATCTCTCTCTATCCCCCCTCTTCTTCTCTTTGTGTTTCATTTCAATGTTTGTACATACATTTCATTTCGATTCAATACACCATCATCATTATCATTGATTCGAACATGATGCTGATTCTGACTTTATAGCTTCTTTTAGAATCTGATATGTACACTTTCAATGTATTGGTTTGCCAGAAATCGTGTTGTCTTCTACTCGATTTAAAATTACCAGAAACTTTGGTTCTTCAACCATTCTTTAGAAGCATCCCTGTAACTTGGCAATGTAACTTCAAAGTATCCTAATCTTTCAAAAAAAGTTCAGTCTAGTCCTGCGCGGCAAGGTCTTTGATTCTGTCTTATGTTGGTCGAGCTTTATGACGTTCACTCTTTTAAAATCTTTTTTCAACGATTTTTGATCGAGCTGAAGTGAATCCTTGTTTCTTTCAACGTTTCAGTTTTGTGCAAATATTCAGAAGCCAAACGAAACCTCACTCATAAAAGACACATTCAGACAAAGCTCAAACTCACAACTCTACCTAAAATGGAGCTTTCCGAATGATGATTTTCGCCTTCATCATTAGAAATTCAGTTTTAAAAGAGTTTAGTTCCTGCAAACCTGGTAGTTTGAACCTCAAAGCATTGAGCTTCAGGAATTCCGCTCAACTATTAGAAATCAAGTAGTCGAATTGCCCAAGAGTTTAGGCAAACTTTGGTGACGTATGAGCAATTTGCCAGTGATAAACAGGTGATCGGGCATTGATTGTCTAGAGGCTGAACAGAAGTTTCTAGAACTACGCAGTTCTGATCTATTTTCCACGGTTTAGCTGTTTTCTTTTTGAGATATTTCTTACAATAAGTTTCTGTCTAAAAAAAATGATAAAATTTGAAAAATTTGAAATTGAAAAAGTCCTGTAAGAAACAATAAGATCGATATTGATCGCCTAAACTCAAATTTTGAGCCAAAACCCTAACTTCAATATTTCATTTACCTTTGGCAAATCTCGTTTTCGAGTTTTTTGATTTTGAAAAAAATGAATACATAGAAAATAATTTTTCTTAAAACAGGAACTCTATTCCAATTTTACTCCGAGCCAAATTAGAGAAGCCTCCGGTACCTAAAAGTCAAATATTCTCAAGAATGAAAAATCAACGAGTAGAATCAGATGGAAGACTAAAAAGAGCTGCTTTTCAAAGAAAACCCTTTTTCCAAATAAGATGTAGTGTTCTCTGCCCCAAAACTTTCGAGCAATGATCTTTTGAAGCTCTTGAGCTTTCCCTCATTTTCTCCCTTGTTGGGGTCATTGAGCTCTCCCCAGCAACTCTTTTGCTCCTCTATTCCTGGTGTGAAACCGTTCTCTCCTTCTCGAATTCTCTTTTTCTCACTAATACTTTTCCATGTCAATGACGACGGAAAAAAAACGAAAGGACCGATGAGTTTATCACAGTGTTTATTCGAGGATGCTCTGTCTTTCTATCCTACCATCACCACTTGAACACTCTTCTCGAGACCTCATACCACTTCACCCCACTTTTAGTTAGTTTTTTTAGACGGGGGCTCGCGCTATTTCTCTTGTCGAATACTGTGTATGTGTTTCTACTTGTCACTATTATCGTTTTTGTGTCAAAATGGTCTCTTTTGTATTGATACTCTCGATTATCGCCCCTCATCTCATCCCATCCCATTTCTTCACTCTCTTCTGTCCAAGCACAGAAAAAATAGCTTCTTCTTGGGATCTGTGGTTTTATTTACTTTAGGAAGATTTCGACTCTTTTCCATCCACAATCTATCACTTGTGATTCTATCATGATACCTATCGGAAAATGAGGAAAAGAGACAGTTTGATAATGATCTTCTTCTTTCATCCGCTTTTTCCCTCTTTCCGATCGGTATTTGCTAGGCAATGTGTAGGTTGAGATTTTGATTAGATTTCGTCATTAAGTATCATGTTTTAACTGGATTTTGTGCATTTTGCAACATTTCGAACGTTTTTCCGATTTCTGTATTGCTAAAGTATTGTAATCTTCGGTTCCGGAAGACCTCAAACGGCGGATTAAGCATCTTGAAATCGAGTGTAACATAACCTGAAACATCATGTAAGAATCAGAAGTTGTACTGAATTTTAAAGGAATCAGCCAGATGTTTCACTGAACCAAAATGCGATCCTCAATAAAACTTCAACTGTTTTAGCGCTCATGAAACGCTCTTTACTTCTATGAGAATCCCATTTTTCAAAACTTTCCCTAAATCTGAATTTCCCAGTTTTGGAAAACTACTGTAGATAGACATACTCTTTCTTCTAAACCCCACATTGAGAATGCCTTCTTCCTGATAAACATCCCATAAAATTTATGATGTTTGCCATGTTTACTCTCCATTCTTTTGCCTACCACAAACTTGGATTGATAGTATCGATTTGAACACTTTTCCAACTTTTTTTGTTTTCCCTTTTTCTCCAGTTGGTGTTTGATTTTGTTGATATAAATAGGTGAACTACTTGGACCTTTCACATGATATCTTTATCTTGGAAGTTAGGATTCTTTTGTATCCAACTGCATTCAAGAAGTTTAATGCGTGTTTTGAACTTTTTTCCTGACTGGCGTAGAACAGGATTGATTCAATCCGATTGAACATGACATGCGTCAGGTTCGATTAAAGTTTAATTGCATTGTTGATGAGATGCTTTATCGGTAATTTTTATTTCTAGCTTGGACTTTTTGTTGATCGAATTTATCTTTGACATTTTGATGTAGGCTGGCCTGAAAACGGCGAGCATTTTTTTGATTTTTATATCCTTTTTTTTTAGCTTGCGAACAAATATTTTCAAGCCACATCACTCTCGATCTTTTACATTTTTCTCTGATTTTCATTCCACCCATTCAAAAAATTACCATTCCACGGTTGAAAACTTCCAGCGAAAAAAAACTGCAAATCATTCCCATTTATTTGTTTCATTTCACAGCAATTTAGCACTTTTGGAAGTAAAAATATCCCCTCGGATCACTTTTTTCTCAAGTTCTTCCACCACATGATATAAGTAAAAAAGCTGTTTCTGATTCAAGTGCATCCCCAATCATCATGAGCCTCCGTCCACCACCAGCTCAATGGCCGGAGGAAAATTTATGACCCCCCATCGAGGTGTGTTTCTCATTCTCTCTCCTATCTTTTATCCCTCTCAATCTCTCAATTACTTTTAGTAATCTTTTTATTACTTCTATACTTTTTTATGACTTCCACTTACTATTATTAAATTGTTCAGTTGTAGAGAACGACCGCTCCCACTAGGTGAGCAATGAGTATCAAGTTAGAAGCTCGAAAGACTCGAGCACTTCCAACTGATTCTAGTTCCCCATCAACATCAATGTCGACTTCATCCGATGTCCTTCGATCACTTTTATTTACTGCGAAAGAACGCAAAGTGTTATCCACGTATACAGCTCCACCCCCAAATCGACATCATTCTCCTGGAGTTGTTTCTCAGTTAATCAACAAAATTGAACAGAAGACGTCACCTCCATCGACGTCTTCTAGACCGAAAAAGAAGAAGAAGGCTCCTCCACTTGCTCAGATTGATGATCTGGATATTATTGATGATGAGAAGGTTGAAGAAGTAGTGAAGAGTCCAAGGAGGAAAAAGTACACAGGAAATCCATTAGGAAATTTGAAAATTCTGAATAACATCCTTCCAAAAGCAACGAATTCTGAAGATAAAGTTGATAAAGAGGATAAGGAGAACTCTTCTCATCCAACTACAGGCAAAAAACTCAAAAAGAGCAAGAGCAAGAGTCGTGTAGAACCTGAAATTGAGCCGCCATTCCGATTAAAACGAACTCTGACGGATCTAACGAATAATCATACACCTGCTGGATCCACATGGCGTCAAATGGTCTCAAATGCTCTTGGTGGTCCACTCAAAAAACGGCTCTCCGAAGGCGCTCTTTTTTTGCCCGGTCCAAGCAATTGTGGAGATGAGGAGGGGGAGAAGACGACGACAACGAAGCAACGCAGATTTTTACAACGACGGAAACAAAGCGAAAAAAGTGCAGGCGATGGAAAAGAGTCCTCAGGCGGTAGAGGTGGTTCCGCCTCCTCTTCGTTTTTTGGAGCTCTTATCAGATTATCCCACTCGGCTGCAAGTTTAACTTCATTAACTTCGCTAGGTGGTTCGAAATCTCGTTCCACATCTGCTTCTCCCTCAAGTTCAAGATCGAATACTAAAGAATTTAAAGAGGAAATTAAACCACCTCAACCACCGCCACCGGATCTCATTTCTCCAGCTGCTGCATTATCTAAACCTATATTTTCACTTGCTTCTCCACCATCTCCTGTTGAATTAGCTCCACCATCTCGGGAGCTTCGAAAATCCAAAACGTGTCAAATCACCACTGATCGTCCTCCTTTAATCCCTAGTATCACTATTTCTGAAAGTCGAAGTTTGAATCGAATCGATCGTTGTCGTCCGGTTACTGTAGATGGAAGTGGTCTTACTCCGGATCGTCGTCCTCTTGTATCTCGAAGAAGTACAATGAGTCGAACAATGTCTCTGATTCCAACAAGTCCATCTCTTCCACCACTTTATGAAGAAGAAACAGCAAGTACTGCTGCAATGGTAGAAGAGGAAAGACTGGATAAAGTACAGAAGAGGAGGATGAGAAGGTATGGAGGATCACATACAACGAGTACGTATCAAGGAAGAAAAGATGCAGCTCCGGACGCATCTCCAAGAAGACATCTTATTGGTTTCCTACATAGAACATCCCATTTATCATTGACTTCTGAATTGAGTGCAGACGCATCATTCTATTTGATTGGTAGGTATCGAGGAATTGAAACATGTTTATGTGATCAAGTTTTTATGAGGGAAAGAGTTCAGAACACAATTTTGAATTGTTCTGAAAGAAAAACGTTTTTATTGTTATGTATTTCAGGCCACCGACGACATCTCGAAGAATCAACAATAGGGTCTGAGTCGGACGCAAGAGTTTTCTCAGATGATGATGATAGGTAAGCTGTTTTATTGAAAATCTGAGAAACTGAAGTTGAAAATTAAAAAAAAAATCAAATGCATCTGGACAATAGCGTTTTTTTACATTTTTGAGAATTCAGAAAAAAATACTTATTATTGCGCTCATAACCGGCGTAAACAATTGATCAGCATTGCGAAATGTATTGAATGGATGACCTTATTTTGTTCACAAATTCCAAAATATTGGGTTCGATTTCTAAATTCAACACGTTCAGAATTTTTGTTTTTAGAAACTCCTCATTATCCAATTTCAGTAGTTTTGATTCCTATGAACTGTCATGTTCACATAGCTCTAGATATTTCCCTTTCCTCTCCTCCTCCTCCAAATATAGCTAATACCTATTCCTGTGTCGTCTTCTTCTCCTCCTGTCTGTCACATTGAGTGACAAATGACTAGGCTTAAATCGGAGGGAAGGAAGAGTGCCATCATCCTTTTTCGACCATTTGCTCTTTTTTCATTTTCTATTCTCCTCCCTAAAATGAGCGGTTATATAACTGACGATGATTTTGAAAGTTCTGATGGTAAACCATATTATTCTACGACTTCCACCTCCACATCTGATTATTACTATGCCATCGGAACAGCTCCACCGAGCAGTACGGGTGCCACGACTCGAGATGTGTCAGTTCATTATTTCTCTTTTTTACCTCCTGAAATCTCGATAAGACACATCGTTAAATGTCATTCTTATCTTCTAGTCATAGAGCCTGGTAGTGACTATCACAGAGAGGGGAGCTTTTAGTGTAGTAGTGCACTATGTGAAGAAAAAGAAGACCAATAAAACTGGGGATGAAAAAATAGAAGAGGAAGAAAGGGGAAGATGGACGCGGGAACGGGATCGAGTAGGAGGAGAGAAGAAGGAGGAGATAGATGGGGGAGATAATTGCTTTCGATAAATCTTCCAGCTCTTTTCCAATTTGAAAGGAATTCTGTCAATAAAGTGAACATTTGGACTATGGAAAAGAGCATGAACATCGAACAAAATACCAAAATACCTCTAATAGAACTACATTTCATGTCTTGCTGAAATGAGTTAATAGTGAAGCTATAAAATTATGATTTGAAACTAATGACATCGGAGATTCCCATGTTTAATGTTTTAGAGGTTCCACAACAACCGACTTCACATCAGTATCCCGACAACATGAAAAAATGACAAAGAAAAAGAAGAACAAACGGAATTTCCGAAAACCATCCCGAGCATCTTCATTTTCTAGCATCACTGGTAACCAATACCTTTTTCATTCCTTTCTAAACCATTCCTTCTTTCAGAATCTTCGATGAGTCTTGATGTAATTACTGTAAATTTGAATATGGATACTGTAAACTTCCTCGGAATCTCAATTGTCGGACAGACTTCGAATTGTGGTGACAATGGAATCTACGTGGCGAATATAATGAAAGGAGGAGCTGTGGCCTTGGATGGAAGGATTGAAGCTGGAGACATGATTCTGCAAGTCAATGAAACCAGTTTTGAGAATTTCACCAACGATCAAGCAGTTGATGTGTTACGGTAGTAAAAACTGAAATTCTAGGAGATTCAAAAAGAGTTTTTATTACAGAGAAGCCGTAAGTCGTCGTGGACCAATCAAGTTAACAGTCGCCAAGGCCTTCGAAAACGGACAGAGTTGCTTCACGATACCAAGGAATAGTAGGGAGGAGCCAGTGAGACCCATTGATACACAAGCATGGATTCAACATACGAATGCGATGAGAGGAATGCCAAGTATTGTGGAAGGTTAGCATCACTTTATTGTGATCAAATAATTAGAAATTCCATTTTCAGAAAGTGCACCAACCCCAATCCCTGGAGAATGGCCGCATGGTCGACCTCCAAGTAGCTCTACTGTCACATCAAATGGATCAAATGGTCAGAATACGGTAGTTGGCGGTGGAGCACACATTCATCTCGACATTCATACGGATAAGAAGAAGGTTGTTGAGATAATGGCAATGCCAGGTTCAGGACTTGATATCAAGAATCGAACGTGGCTGAAGATCCCGATTCCAATGTCGTTTCTAGGTAAGGTTTTCATGATTGATAAGCCTTTTTCTATTAATTTTTTTCTAGGATCCGATTTGGTCGAATGGTTGTTGGATCGAATCGAGGGATTGAGGGAACGAAAAACGGCTCGAAACTATGCGGCAGAGTTGTTGAAACTGAAATATATTGCACACGTGGTGAACAAAGTCACATTCACTGAGCAGTGCTATTATGTACTTGGGGATGAGTGTGCTGGTAAGAGAAATTTAAATTTCGTTGAAGAGACTTCCATAGAACGGAATGTTAATTCAACCTTTCTGTTCGAAAGTTGCTTAAAAGCACTTGAAAAATTGAATGAAGATTCAATTATAAAATCCTAAACATTTTAGACTACGCCCGATTCCGAAACGAAGACGGAGGTCCAAAATACCAATGGACAATCGGAATGAACGGAATGTCTGCAGGAAACGGTAGTTCCATAATGCTTCCACCACCACATCTACCCGGACCTCCAGGAGCATTCAAAGGAATGGCTCCGTCAATGGTGAGCGACGGCGAATCGCGCATGTATGTTATGCACATCTAGAGTAAACCCATTCATTTATGTTTCATGTTCACAATTCAGACCAAAAAGTTTTTGACATAATTTAATTCACCCGGTTATCAACACAAACCCTTTGTTAGTCATCCTAATTTAATTCTAAGTCCAAAAGTTTTCAAAGAAAAATGTCAGAAAAAAAAAGAACTTCCCGGTGACCTATTATTTTTATTTTTATCGATATTGTATTGATTTCTTCCCTTTTCTGTCGTCCGTTTTGCATTTCTTTCCCTTAAAATTCACACAAATTGCGATCTTTTTCACGAGTTTTTCCCTCCATTCGTCTGAAACTTCAAAAACAAAAAACCGTTCAGTTGCATCCCTCTTTTCTCTTTTCTTTCAAAAGCATTGTCCTTTATTGCATTTCTCTGAAAATCAATTGATTTTGATTTCATTTTTCTGTGTATTCTCAACACCCTCTCTCTCTCTCTCGTTTAGCATGTACATGTACCTAGTGTCCAATGTTGCCATCCATCACAATTCAAAGAATGTTCAGACAGAATAATAAAACTATTCTGATTTCATGCATTTTTTCGTTACGTTCCACACTACATACAAACAGCACACTGTATATAAAACATAATATAACAAATAAATCCACAAAAAACATTAGGTGAGTGGATATGCATCCATGCCGTCTTCACCGTTCCCGGCTCAACTTCAACAACAAATGCAGAACCATCGAAGAGAAGGGAGTACGACAAGTGGAAGTAGTGGCGGAGGAATAAGGAAACAGTGAGTTTTGGATTCAGACTCTTAGTGATTTCGAGAAAAGTTACTCTCATTCAATAGCTACAGTACTGTGCAAAAGTATACGAAAATATGTGGCAAAATCAAAAATTTATCTACGGTTAAAAAAGTTTTGATTTATCAAAAAAAACTTGATCTTCATTTTAGAAGTTGGCAACTTCTTTGTGAACAGGCCCTTTGGGCAGATGGAGCTTGTCCATCTTTAAATCGTCACAGTTTCCATAGAAAACGATCTAGTACTGAAGTAGTCAAATTTCTGAAGTAAGATCAATCAGTCGGAAATCGGTTTCACAAAACAGTTTTCAACTACAAAAATTGAGTTCGAGCTACTTTAAATACACCCAAATCTTTTTTGAGACCCCCAAAAAAATTTTCACGAGACTGTACATGGTTCCATCCCAGTTAGGACTGAATGTTCATATAGTTGCTTTTTCTCAAGTTATCAACTATGTTATTCCAGACGAGTAGTCCTACCCCGACAACCTCCTCCCTCTGCAAATGGGAATGTACATTATGATGACAGCTCGACGATCTATGAAGGATCTAACAATTCTTTTCTAGCTGCAACCGGACAACGATACGAGTTTAATTAGTTTCTTTTTTTTGTATAATTTATTTTTCAACTGTGAATAACTTGTAATAATTACCATGACTAGTCTTGAAATAAATTGAATTCCAAACTTCTAAAAAAACTTTCAAAACTTTAGAAATCAAATCATTACTTGCAAAACCAACGTGACATCATCTAAAAAGAAAATATTTTGAACGATGTCTATCCGTTTTTCCAGGTTGTAGACCCCACTTCTCCCAATTTTTCATCTCCTTCTAGGTCTTCTCTATCATCTTCATATAGTTCAAGGACAGTAGGTTTTAAATTCGTCAAACCGGTCAGTTGACCACTCGAGAAGTCTCTTTTTCTCGATTACTTCCACAATCATTTAACTCTTTTTTCCCCTTTCTCACCTTGTAGTCTCTGTGTCCGGTAGAGAAAAAAAAATCCCGTTTTCCCAAAATTGACTGTTTTTATTTTGTCTAATCAAAGTTTTTCTGTTATCTACGTGTGGTATTTCTTTTTGTTTTTACTTCTGTGATCATGATTATTCTGCTAGTTCCTGTATTACTTTCGAGTTTTGTAAAATGCTCCGTCGTAGATGATTTTCGAATGCGAAGAGCTTTTCATAGTGAGTTTAGAGTTTCTTCTTTTTAGTGGGCCCCAAGAAAAATGTAGAATTCCAGATGATATTTGCAAAGAGCATCCAGAAATGTCCACTTGTGGTCGACCCTATACTGTAAGAGATTATCGAGATGAACTGGAAAAACAGAGGAATGAAGAGAGTGCAGATACGAATAACTTCCAAGTGAGTCGATTATTCTGAAATCTCACAAAAATTTAATTACCAATGAATTAATTGTTTTTTGATGAAAAGTTCAAAACAAGCTGAGAAAACCGCAAGGTAATCGAATGAACGGTTCAATCAAATTGGCCAAACTCGTGTCCTTGCATGTGTTTTGTTTTATCTTGATTAGTCAGTCAAATACTTTTGTACCGTAGTACTATCACACATGCATAGAACTTATGAAATCAACTAATCATACAATCAACAAGGGTTTAAAAACGAGTGTTCAATTTTCTTGTAAACAGATTTCTGAAAAAAAAGTTCAATCTTAACAATACGTGACAAATAAGTGTTCATAAACAGTTTAAGAATTAATCCGGAACTTCAGGGATTCAAAAACATTGTGATGTTCAGAACTGAAGTCAAACTATTTTCACAATTTAGTTTTGTAGGCTAGCCGCCGAGCCGATTGGGTAGATGATGAGATGGATGAGAAGGATCTTGAATATTACTTGTGGCGAAAACGAAGGCGTCAATATTTGAGAAGAAAAGCTCAGGCGATGTAAGTTTTCTTCCGAATTTTCCAAACCACATTCAATTCTAACGCTTCTGAAAATACCTTACAGGCTAAGGAAAGGATCTTACAGGTTGAGAGAAAGATATCGTGATAGAATGGAGGAAGAGAGAGACAGAGATAGAGATGGACCAGATGTCGATTATCATTATCATTTCCATGAAGCACCAAGATATGGTTACGGTAGATACGGTGGAGGATACGGTAGATATGGACCATACAGTGGATATGGATACCCGTCTTATGGATACAGTGGATACGGAAGCGGATATGGAGGTTATGGAGGTTATGGCGGCGGATACGGTGGAGGCTATGGTGGATACGGTAGGCATTGAATCTAAACAGAGAAATTGTGATGTTTTGATCTTCAGGTTACGGTGGAGGTCTCCTTGGAAATATAGTGAATATCGGTGCAGGAAGTGGCCTTGGCATTTCTACACCAATCGGTGGAATTGGAATATCTCATGGATGGGGTATTGGTATCGGATGATGCAATACTTGACTGCATTCTATGTACATATTTGTTACAGCTATTTTTATAAACTTTTTTATTTTCACCGAGTTAATAGAAAGTGCTATTCGACATGAAGAGGAACAAAAATGGGTAGTAGAAGGAAAAGAAATTGAAGTACACTACGGAAAAGTGGATGAAATGGTGAGAATGGAAATGAAAAATATTAGGAGAATGTGTTGTTTTTCTTATTGTTTCAATGTGTTTTGTACACGGAAAAGATTGTAAAGCTCATCAACAAGAGCCTCGTGACGGAAGCTGACACGAATATCTGGGACGTTGGTACGGTGGATATCGTTTCCGAGGACACCTTCCTCTTTGTAGTTTGGTCCGAGCCAGTGGATTTTGACCTGAAGACAAACACAATTTTATACTGAAGAAAAGTATTCAGGCACATACCTTATCCTCAAATCCACTCTGCATAACACTGTTTCTGGCCAACTCGCACATATCACATGAGCTGAGTTTCCATACTTGTGCTGCAATCGAGTACTCCTCCATCAATGCTTCTTTGGTGTAGTGGAATTGAAGTGGATCATCAGTTGACAATGAAACATTCAGTCCTTTTTGAAGATACTCCGGAAGAGGATTTCTCTGATAACTGATGAACAGAGAGTTGTTCGACAATGGTGACATGGCGATTCCAATTTGAGTCAAATAGTACAAATACTGGAGAACTGGCACTTTACGGAGAAGAATTCCGTGAGCAATACTCTCACTGGTCAGATATCCAGTGAGAAGATGGGAGACGTGTCCAGCCTCTCCACAATGAGGACGAAGAGCAAATGTGTTGAGTCCACGAGCACGACGGAAAGCGTTCAGCTTACAAATATTGGCGTACATGTAGAAGAGCCAATAATTGTATGGTGGATTCTCTAGGTCAGTGAACTCTGGTGGGCATGGAGTGGAACGATCGAACTGAAATGGGTTTTTTGAGAAACTGGAGAACGAGAACAACGGTAGCTTACATGAACAAACTCATGCTTGCTCTCGTCATCAACAGAGTCAATTCCGGAAACTTGTTGAAGAAAGAGATGAAGTTCTGGATGAGATGATGGATCATTGGTAACTTCGAAAAGTGGAGTGAACAGATTATCAAGCATGTCATCGAAATTCTTCACCATGTTCTTTGTACGGTAGACATCGCTGAAATACCAACAATTATAAAACTATAATCCTAAAAGAAGTACTCACTAAAGTCTTGGAATCTGAATAAGCCATCTAGCATTTGTACTCCAGACGTCATGAGTGATTGCCCATTTTGCCAAGTTATCCCACTCGTTCTTGCTGCGTCCGTAGATCGAGAGACGTGGTTCAGCATGCTGATATTTACTGTCTTCCAAGTCTGACAACACCTCCTTCATGAGTTCAGCAAAGTATTTTCCACCGACAAAGTTGTCAGTCTTGATGAAGATCTCACGAAGAGTGGACTCTCCAACTGGATTGTATTTTGTGTTGAACTTATCGAAACGATGGAAGGTGTTACGATCAGCATGAACATCAAGCATATCAACAGAGAGATCATATGCATCAATTCCCATCTTCTTGAACACTTCCTTCATTGTCACTTTAGTTCCAGCATTATCAAGAACGACAGTGTCAGCTTCAGTCTTTATCTTCTTCTTGATGAAACGAAGCAAGTGTTTTTGATTCATGGAAGAGGCAGCGTGAATGTGAGTATCGACTTTTCGGATGTTGTAGAAATCACGATGGGAGACACCCTTCTGCTCGTGAAGCTCACGAAGTTCGTTGAGAAGAACATGAAGTTGGAACTTGTTTTCAAGATAAGAAAGACGACGGAAGCAGAAGGATTTCCTGGAAGAATGCTATCATTTTTGGATACTTGAATTTGATGATCTTACAATGGTCCATCTACAATCATTGCTGTCAACTTTTCAGTATCATTTAAAAACTCTTCCTTGCTGACGTTCACACTTTTGAATTGATCGTCAATGGTTCCATCCTCATTGCAAACTTCAATCTGTAAATTGAAAATTGAAACTCTCTACGAATCCAAGTTTCTCTTACCACTCCACGAATACGTTTCAAGACGTACACCTTGTCAAACTTTGGCAGTGGATCATTCTTTCCCCAGTGATCCTTTGGTGGATCTGGTGGATTGAACGGTGTTTGGACAGCTGAAAATGTAGGGATTTAGGACTGAAATGCAGACAAAAATCATTTTTTGTGAATAATTAGACAGACAAACTGTCATAGGAGTAGAAGTAGTCAGAAAAGGACAAAAAATAAAACAAAACGGAAATCAGACACACTACGAAATAAAGTGAAACGTGTTGTTGTTGTTGGTTTTGTTGTTTGAAAAAAGGAAAACATCTATTAGTTTGATCACTCATTTCTTTGGATTACTAGCTGTTCTAATATAGATTCACTGTTATCGGTTTAGACAGGAGGTTGAATACAAAAACCATTGAGAAAAAAACAGTTAGAAATTTCGGAATGACACTCGAAATGCCTTACCCTCCAGGTCCGGCACGCTGGGCGGATGGAATATGATTTTGGCTAAAATATGGAGAATCAAAGAAAGTTTTAGAGAATCAGTTTAAGAAGAGAGGATAGAAAGAAGTTGACAATTAGAAGTTTACTGTATAATCATGTGTGTTCTCAACCTCAAAAAGTGCGCGGTGCAGCTTACTATCACTGAAACTTTCAATACGTGTGTGTCATCATACCCCCAACACTTGTAAACTTACATAATTGTCTAACTGAAAAAAAAATATGTTATGAAATTTGGTTATAGACAGATAATCCCGAAAGATGAGCTCACCAGTTTCCGTATTCTTGACACGATGTTTTGGCAAGTTCACCGGATAATGTCCAGTCAAGAAATTACGAGTTGTGGAGGGAAACTGATTTCCAATACGTTCCATGTACTTGTTACGGAGATGAAGGGCCTCAATCAAGTGACCAGAGGCAGTTTTCAGATCTTCGAGAGGAACACCGCTCAACTCTTCTCCAGTGATAGCCATACGTTGGTAGTTGACATCGACGGCATCTCTGAAGTAAGAAACATGCTCTTCTATTAGAGGTCCTTGTTTTCTACTAACCTGAAAGTGTGCAAATCCACCAGCTGTGGTGACTTGCTTCTCGGCTCCATATGCATCTCATCGATGACTGATTTCAATGATGAAGGGGAGAGGCATCCGTCGTTTTGGGACTCAAGACGAGCTCTAAAATAAAGAAATTATAAAAGACAAGGAAAATGTTAGAGTGAAATCTAAATCTGGAATCAGATAACCAATTTCGTGATATTTACTGGGACTAACTATTGTGTTATATAATTTCCACACACTGCAAACATGCACATGCATCACACAAATCACCGATTAAACTTACTTAACCTTAGCCCAGATAACATGCAAATCGATATCAAGAGCCATTGTTTCCCTCCTCTTTAATTCAATCCAATTAAGCAAAAACGGACGGAACGTAAAAGGCAGAGTTAATCGAGGTAAAATTCTTATTCCTAGTGAGCAATACTATAAACTTCTCTAGAGAGAAATAAAACAAAATTTTCTGCTGCTGCGATTACTAATATCTCATTTTTCTTCTTCCGGCCGACAGGATTATTTGACAACACGGATAAGAAGGAGAAGCCCTAAATGAGACATTTTTTGTCGTGTGACAAACTGAAAAAGAGTGGGAAAACGTAGTGGAAACCGTAAAGTTGTTGTTGATTTGATTTCGATTGGGTTTCCACAAAAGAATTGACTAATCGACTAGAAAGGCACGTAGAGAATGGAAACTCATCTATCTTTTATCCGAAAGGTTCTCTAGGAATTCAATCCTACTCTCAAATAAAAAAAGCACTTCCTTTTGGCCTCCAATCAGTCGTTCTCTTTTGCTCTTTTTCCTATTCATCCACCCATTTTCACATAACCAGAAGAAAATAAGAAAAAGGATATGAGTTGACTCTTCCTGCTTTAGGTGGAAATGAAAGTGAATGGAGCAAAGGAGCAAGAAAAAAGAGAGTGGATAAGAAAGGAGCCATTGTGTCTTATGCCAGAAGAATATAAGGAAATTAATCCTTTTCAGACTACAAAAAAAAATCTAGAATCAAGATTCTAAAATCTTAGGTTATTGTAGATTTTTGTAGAGCGATACAAAATCAAAAAAGCGGTTAATGAGCACAAAAATCGGGAGAATTTGAAGCATCTTAACCTGTGTCTCAAAGCCTTCTTCTCCGAATTTTGTGGTGACCAAAAGTCATCTCCAACCACTGCAGTTGATCCCTTATTGGCGAGTCCCATATCGACATGAGCTACCGTAGCCCGACGAGTTTTTGAAGCAGGAACCACCACGTTCGGTTTCTTCGAGGATGTTGAAGAAGACGTCGATGAAGATGTGGAAGATTTGTCTTTGGCAGTGGTTGAAGATGGTTTATCTCTGAAATGGAGGGGTCACACAAAACATGCACAACGGAAAAAAAATTTGGTTAGGTCTTAACGAAATTGGTTAGGTCTTAACGAAACACAAAACAAGACAAAACGTAGGTTATATTTAAGGAAAGGGAACATAAATTTTTAGAGTTAGTCATTGCTTTTTTGGGTTTTGTTGTTGAATTGAATAGAAGTGATAGAATAGAAAAAGGAGTAACGGTTTTACGACGAGATTTGTGTTTTCAACTCACAAGCAAGACCAACGTCTCGACTTTGCACCCTTTTCGCTAAATAATTATCCGGAATCTGGTTTGAAAGCTCTTGTTTTCATAAGGGGAAACTTACCGATTTGAAATCTCAATTGTTCGATGATTACGAGACTCGTTCACTTCGATTGGAGTAGTTGAGATTTCAAATGGAGAAGCTGTCGAGTGATCCGAGTGTCCCATTGCATAGTTCTTTTTGAATGGTCCCGAATCGAAGAGCTCACTGTCGACGGTTTCTGAAATAGTTTTAAATTTGGTTTGAATTCTGGAACTTTGAAGGGAATATATAAAAATTGACCAACACAAATCACAACATTTTGTCTTACCAATCTGAGCTTCTGATCCACCAGCTAAAAAGTTTTTATAAATAGTTTCTAGGTATGAAAAGATTTTAATTTTTTAAACAAAAACTGGGATAATCGATGAACTTGAAAATCTTACTTTTCGCTCCTTTCTTCTCATTTTTCCCATGCTTTCCGGGAGACCGTTTCCGCTCATTTTGCTCTCTAAACCGTATTCTCAATTTTCAATTTCTCAACACCCTCTCTCTCACTTTAACTTCTTCGCTTCAAAATATGCTCTCGGTGGTTCTGAATCTTCCGGAGACTTTTGTTTTTTCACTTTTCTTTTTGGACTCGGTGAATCCGGTTGACGACACGTGTCAAGTTTTTCTTTCGAATTATTCACATCATTATTGAATGCAGGAACTGGAGCAAATGTACTCGAGATTCCAGTAATCGAAAAATCATAATCAGTCATATTGAATGAAAGAGCTTTCATTGCCTGAGTCGGCGGAACAATAGTGTCTGTGGACCGAGTTTTCGAAAGATTCACATCGAAAAATGGAGAACCTCCCGGAGGAGGCTCGGTTTTCGAAGGAGGATTATTGGGTGGTGTTCCTGACTTCTAAAGAGAAACAAACTGTTTTTCAAATAGAGGAATTCTCACTACCTCTGGAGTCACCGTAGTTTTTCCAGGTTGCTCATTGACAACCGACTTTTTACTAGGAATCGGAGGAAAGTTCACAGGCAATTGCTGTTCTTTCTGCTGGAATTTTTAACTTGAAAATCCATTCGAAGAATTTAAAAGTAACCTGTTTCTTTAGCGTCGAATGTTTCGATCCCATGATTTTCTTTTGCACAACCTACACCACTCTCACACAATATTTGATTGAAAGGAATACACAAAATAAAAGATTTTCCTTCGATTATCCCAATCTTTGTTTATTTTTCTCAGAGCCACGTCATCTAGGATACCAGAATTCGGGCCACGTGGAAACCCCAAGTCGATAAAGTTCACGGAACTTACTCATTCCATAATCACGGAGTGGGATATTAAGAGGATCCAGAGGATTTGGACGACCGGTCTGGAAAAACAAAAAATAATATTCGATTCTTTTTTGGTCAAGCTCACATCTGAATGTGGAGATGCTGCAGTGGTCTCCTCATCGCTGTGCTCAGCTGCAGGAGTGAAGAAATGGACACCGTTTGTGTCCGTTGGCATCTTCACTGCAAGAATCAAAAAAATCAAAAATAGTATTCAGAGAATGTTTCAGGTTTGCAAACGTAAAAAATGATAAAGAAAGGAGCAAAATGAGAAAAAAAAGTTGAATGATTGTTATCAGAAACCAAAAGAGCTCCTCCAGAGAAGAAGGGTGACGGAGAGCGACCATAAAAATGTACATAAAAGATTAAATAAAAAGAAGTGGCACCAGACTGGCGGCCCTGTGTTACTACTTACGAAATATTTTCGAAAATGAACGAAAACAAAAAGTTCAATGCGGATCATGATCACCCGTGCTTAGGACTTGGTGATTGGACACTCTCTCTCTTGTTAACAAATAATTTAGGAAAGGGAACATCTCTTTACAACGCGGAAGACTAAGAAAACAAGTGAAATGGATTTGTTTTTGAAAGAGAGAGAAGGATATAAATCAAGCTTTAGGGGTTGTTAACGGAGACATCGGAAGTGTCTATGGGGCTCCGTTGCGCAGAATCGGAAATGCTTCAGCTTTAGAAGTAGTATGGATTATTCGAGTATGATGAGAAGTTCAGATTGCAGAAAAGTAATCACACTACGGTCAACTTCTGATAAATCTAGGGTTCAAGTCAAAACAAAGAAAAATTTGAGAAAAAAAAGAATTCACTTCAAAATTTTCAATTTTCGTTTTCTGAATGTTCATCCAGACAGTCACTGTCACTTTATATATGGATCAAAATCGGTATATTCGCAAGAGATTGACACTTTCACCACATTAATGCACAGGACATAAAATGTGAATTCCCATTAAAATCCGAATTTTTAAACGGAGGTTGAAAACTATGCTCCACATGTCAATACTATTCCCAAATTGGTCAATTATTTCGGTTCGTTGCCTACTTTTTATTGCAAGTTTTTTCGAATGAAAGTATTTTCATTGATTTGCAGATTTTGAATTTTCTATTGCACTACATGAAAAAATTTTCTTGTTGAGTATTGAAGAGTTTTGACCACAGCATCTTCCTACTGGAACCAGAAAATTAACAAAGAGCATTCCAAAATCCAAACGGTTGAATGAAGAAAAATATCAGAACTATTGGTTTAGAGATCTTTCAGATCAAAAAACCATCAGACTTCCAGCCTAACGAAAAAAAGTAAAGACTGATATGAATAAAAAGTCTCAACCTCTGCACGTCTCACTCTTCTAATCCGCTTTCCTTCACCACCTCGCGTGTGAGCATCACTTTTCTCTATTTATCTTCTCCCTCTCTCTGCAAGGACTGATAAATGTTTTATTGATGATAACCCACTATCAAGTGCGTGTGTTGCATATGGTTTGAAGAAAAAGGCTCAAATGAGAGAATCGAGAGAAAATGAAATCGAATAATCTATTAGGTAGCGATAAAAAGGACGAAGTTATCACCACCTCCTTTTCGACGTTGACACTTTTACAATTTCACAGCTTTTATGGGTTTGTTTGGTTGGATGAGGGGGAAGAAAAGACATGTGATTGAGATGTTTCAGACAGAAGAAAAGAAACTATTAAAAGTGCAGGTAGTTCAGTGAGAACACTCTTCTTTTATACTGAAGAATCCTTCCGTGTTGACTCGAAGAATTTACAGTAACCAGGAATTTAATATTGAGATTCAATGAGGAAATCCTGGGGAAGAAGACAGATTGACTGGTGAAATGAAAAATGGAAAAGAAGGGAAAACGATAACTGATGAAAACAAAAACAATCTTATCCGATTTTCGCAATCTCTTCTGCAAAATCTCCTTCGAATATCCATCCTCCCCGGGGCGAGAAGGCGTCAAAGATGTCTTTATGATTTGTTTTTTATCGAACAAAAAACAATTTGCCTCGCTTTATGAAACAAGATTTTCGAATAAGGGAAGAATGATAAAAATTTGTTTAATAATAACATTTTTGATGACACATTCTTGCCTGAATAGAAGGGAATTGAACAACAAAAACGCTTTGCAAAAATGAGAAAAAAGTGAGAAAAGTAGTGTCTCTTTGGGTATCAGGTGACCAACATGTGGTGGTCTGGCAGGGGCTCAGAGGAAGAGGTATTTTCCGACAAGTTTAAGCTCGCACGATCACTTTCAATTTTGATTCAATAAGTAAACAGATCCATTTTTCTTTTTTTTTCTGCGATTTTTTTTTCGAAAAGCAAACATATTACATTTTTTCTAACACGATTTCCTCTCTCGGTTAAATCCATTAAATACAAGAAGAGAAACAGAGAAGTAAAGACGGAAACACAACGAACAGCTCTTCCATACACCAGAATTAAAAGAAGAAGACGTTTGAAAGTCTAGCGGAAAAAGAGAAGGTGGGATCCCCAAGGGGAAATGCTTGGAGAGTGGTCACCAGACTTTGGG
>GL380281.1:23427-36874 GCA_000143925.2 Caenorhabditis brenneri | reverse complement strand
CTGAACTGAAAGGGGGCCAAGTTTTATTTTCACGTGAGAAAATTAACATTAAAGGGGCCCAACTTTTGGGGGTTTTTGGGACTTTGAGCGCTCATAACTTGCTTCAAAATACTTCTTGAAGTCTCATTCAAACGAATTCATTTTCGCCTCGAATTCTGCGTCGATTCATGTAAAAAAATGGTCGATTTTTGGAATACTTTACTACCCCTTTAACTGAAACTCCACCTTTTCGAGAGTTTATAGATTTCTGAACCTTCAAAACTTTTGCTTCTTCTGAATAAAACTTCGCCATAACTAGGTCATCACCATAGTTACATCGAGCTTTTGGAGTTGGTAGTTTCACATGAATCCATATGCCAGTCACTCATCTGACCTTAAAAGTTTCGAATCTCTAATAGAAACTTCAAGAGTTTTCGGGGAAACTTCTCTTGTTTTTCTTCATTCTCCGCCAGTTTCCGAACACACATACATCTACAACTTCTGCCTCTTCTTCCCACGCGAAGTTAATTTGATCTTAATGATTAAAACAATATTTAATTGATAAGAGTGCTCATTTTGTAACTCTTTCAGGTGTAGAAAATGATGAATAACAAAAAAAAAGTGAGAGTACAAGCCCTAAAAAGTATTTTAAAATGACTTCATAATAATCGCTGATAACATGAACCGCGCCCAGAAATGCCCTCCATTACATTTATTTCCTTGAGTATTTGCCTTTCGGACGTTCGAGAGAGAGGGGTACCATCCATTCATTTTATCATTTCTTCCTCTTTTCTCTATTTTTCTATTCCTCACTCATTCACAGTTTACTCCTTTTCTCTCGTTTTGGGTATTCTTTGACCCGACGGTTCTTTTTTTATTTTCTCGTTTATTCAAATTTCATTCACATTGAAAAAAAAATGTCGATCGACTAGGTGAGGGAGGACAAAGAGCTGTACTGCTTTGTTTGGTTTTTTGAATGACGATCGTGTGAATTTTGAATGAATAACGACCTGGTTTTTGAAGAAAAGAAAGATGTCTTCGACAGACTTTTCCATTTTTCGTATTGAGTTTATTCAGACAGTTACAGACAGAGTTCAGGCTAACCTTTTACCTGTTGTGGGAACGGTTCTCTAGTATAGGTGATTGTTGTTGGAGAGAATAAAAGATCAACAAAATTCGATATGGTTTGAAATTAAGGAATAAGTAGAGAAACGAGTCATTCACCTTTTGATAATACGAGTTCTGTTTTATAATGCCCTTTTTGATAATGAAAGTTTAGATCAGCAGTTACCTGCCGGAAGTTAGAACAATAGAAATGAAGAGCATTGAGTTCCACTCAAACTTTATTGGTAGATGCAGAAATGTAATCTGGGACACATCGAACAACAAGAATGCTCGTGAAATTGTTTCGAAATTTTTAAAATTTTTTAATTCTTCGTTAAACAAACTCCTTGTTAAAGTATCGCTTTTTTGAAAACCTTACCATTTTCCGTTATGTCGATCGAAAAATCGAAAGATCAACTCTACCAAAATGGTGTGCTTGACCAGCTGCACTTACATTTCTTCTTCTCTTTTTTGTTGTACAACTACGAGATATAGTTTCATAAAATTCGATATTTAGCTCCAACCAATTAGATCCACTTAATTAACCATCCCGGATTTACTCTATTCCATAGATTTTTGTATTTTCTTCTCATTCCTTTCCATTCGTTCATTCTCCTTGTCGCAGTGCATATCTATTTTGTCATCTAAATCGGCATTTGGTAGGTCACGCACCCGTGTTTTCCATGTTTTCGAACCAAAAACATATGGGGGAACTATAAGGGTTTTAGGTCAACTAGGTCAATGTTTAGGTCGATTTGTGCTCTTACTTATAAACATTTTTAGAAACAGAGAAGGAGAACCTTCCTGCTCCGGAAGGAAGAGAATAATCAAAACATTAATGACCACACTTTTTTGTTTATTTTATATGTAGAGATGAGTAAGAGGGAGGGATGGGTGTCCCTCCTAGACTTTTCTCAATACTTTAGAGCACAATTTGCACTTTTTTCTTATAATTTTGCTCATATAGTTTGTCTAAAAATGAAGACTTCCCGGGAAATTAGGACTTTTCTTTCTGGATTAAAATCATAACTTTGGATTTTTATTATGGATTGAAAATGATTCTGATGGAAAAAGATTCGGTTGCACAGATTTCCTATTGAGTGGTATATTTTCCAATGGGATGACAATGCTAAACTAGTTAATTGTCTTCAGTAAACACTAGCTAAACATCAAAAACAAAACTGTCGATCTTCATTTCCATAATTGTTCTCTCTTCTTTTTCTTCCTAACTTTTCTTTTTGTGTGACCATCAAATATCCAATTAGTTTTTCATCCTTCAAAAAAAAAAAGTCTCAAAGTCTCATTAATTAGTGGAAAGAGATATTCTTCAAAAAAGTTTTGAGGGTCATTTTCCCCATTTTCGGGTAAAGGACAGTCACTTTTTGATCTAATCTCACCACAGTCACTTTTTTCCCTCATCTTTCGGCGCTGTGACCGACATTTTCTCAGAACTCGTATCCAAAAGTGGGCGCCGTAAAAAGAAGAGAATCGAGAATGCCTTTGATCTCTTCTGCTCATTTTATTTGACCTTTGAATTGTTTTACTATCCTATTTCCTGCAACAATCTTTGTGCACCTGTTAGCGCTTCCTGTTCATGTTCTGCACTTACTCGATCCCCCAATTTTTTTGGTCTGCAGAAAGAAAATACACAAAAAAAAGTGTGAAGGATACCGGGACGGCGGAGCGTTCGCAGAGGGACAGCTGCCTTTTTTGGTTTTGCAGCTGGAAAGTGTTGAGCGATTCATATGGACATTTCCTTTAGTCTTTGCATTCAGAACACTTTTCTGGTGCTCTAGCCTTTTGACAAAGAGCTAACCTGTCCACATCATTTCATAATGTGGGAACAGACATAAAAGTCTGAATCCTCGAATCTATCGAGCATATCGAGTGATAAACCACTAACATTCAATTTTGAATTGGCTCTTTCCATTTGGAAAATTCAGCTTGTTACAGCATATTTTATGACTTCCGACTCAAACAAGCCAACTTTTATGTTAAAAACTCATTCGAACTCATTTCCGATTGATCTTCTGAGATTATCTTCACTTTCAACCTAAATCGGTGTTATTTCGTTCGTTTCTCGATTCTCTTCTATTCGATATCAATGAATAGAGCAAACGCATGTACAATACTATTGTATTCATATTACAAACAGTCCCTTCGTTTCCCTTTTCTATATTTCTCTCTACCCCGTGGAAAAAGATGCCGTCCATGACCTATTTGTTTAGCTGCAAAGTGAGAAGAGAAGAAGAGCACTGTCAAAATTTTGGAAACTGTGGTGCACGGCTACTTTCGGACAGTTCAGTTGAACTAATCTCATTTTTTCATCGCTTTTCCTTTGACTTCTGCAAGAGAAAAGCTGCGACGTCAAAAAATTTAAATAAATATTTCAATTTTTAAATGACCGGGTCAAACAGGTCAAGTACGGTCGAGCGCCCATTCGCAACAAAATTTTGCAAAATTTTTTTCACAAGACTTGTCGGTTCTGCTTTTGGTCCAAAAAACTATTTTTTCGATGACCTCTCACGTTTTATTTCGTGGTTTATCTCAGCTTTCTCAAGTCGTAAAATAAGGAAACTTTCAAAAATTATGATTTCCTCTTTTTGTTGAGTTTTTTCAATATTCAAACGAATGTTGTCGATTTTTTGATTTTTTTTCAGTGCTTCCTTGATCAAGATTTTATTGTTATCCGCTATGTTTGTAGTTTTTATAAAAGTATAATCTTTGTATTCTCACGTACGCTCTTTACTATATAAGTATCATTCGGATTCCTCAAAAAATATTTGAAACGTTCGTCTCAAAATAACTGTACTGTCTACTTCTCTGAAACTTTTCTATAATGTTATATTTCTAACTAATTTCTCGTAATTTTCATTAAGTGGATATCGTATAACTCGCTCAAATGATATTGACACACCCGAAAGGTTTTGTGCCGCCCATTCCTCTGAACGTACGTTAGCTCAGCTGTGATCGTGAACATTCCGATTTCCAAAAAATCGATTTTACTATCATTTAATTTGCAGTTTGGAAGCGAGATGATGATGGACGATGATTGGGCGACGAGCGGAGCTCTTGAAAAGGACGTCTTCATCTCGGAGATTCACAACGAGAAGCGCACTATTGATGTAAGTTGCCTTGTTTTTCACATGAACTCGCGAGGAATTTTTTAAAGTTAGATATATATTTTCCTCAGATCATGAAGCTATTCGATGACGATATCGATGGATTCTCCGATGGCCGTGATCATATCAATATCAAAATGGAGCCGAATGATGAGACTTCTGGTAAGATTCCTTCTATAAAACCCGTTCCTCTCAAAAGAATTTCAAAAATTTCAGTTCTAATTTATGATCACATTTCGATAAATTATCTTGTTAAGAAAAATGATAAGGCAGCTAGCACCAAACTACAGTCAAGTTGAGTTCCGTTTTTCGGAAACTTCGCAAAGAAGAGGTAGAAATCGAAAATTGAGAATAAAAATTAAAATTGGAACTGAAATGCAAATAAACAACTCTTAATCTTTGCACTTCTCTAAAAAGCTCGGAGATAAAACTTCGCCCTCTCTCTCCACTTGTTACGTTTTTCGAAACAGTATGTCTTGGTGCTGATGTTGAAAAATGGCGATAACGTCATCGGTCATTGAAAATGAAAAGAAAGTAAAAGAAGCAGAAGCAAAAGGACAGTAATCTGATAAAAATGTGATATTGTCGGTGAGCATCAAAAATCAGTCTCGTGTAAATTCTGGAGCCTGGATATCATCTAATGTGTGTAAATTTGAAGATAGCCGAGTTGTAATAGCAACAGAGTCATCAGTAAAAAATTAGCAAAACCATATTTTGAAGTGTGTCTTGTTTAGCATGCTCCGACCCAATAGATTACCTGCTATCATACTCGAATTAGAACATTAAAAGGACACTACTGTTCATCAGGCCTTCACTTGCTCGTAAATAACTGCTAACCCTAGAAATTCACTCTTCTTTCTTTCCGAGGAACTTTCGTTGAAACAAATTGGATAGGTGAATTTCTAAACTCAAAATGAAATTTTCATCACATATCAAACATCAATAGCAACATCGTATATTCTCCATTGTTTCAATCCAAAATCGTCGACGACAACATCTCCTTATCAGCTCTTTCCCGTAGTTTTACGACCGCCATCAAATATCGATTAAGTGCCTTTTCGGTGTCATGTTTTTCAGCTATCTTTTACCTGAACATGACGAAGAAGGTGTGACTGGGCTCAGAATTTCTGACCGCCATGTTTGTTTACCCAAAAGCAACATCACTTTTTTGTATAATTAAAAGTGAAACTATGTTACGAATAAAGTGACTAGTGCTCTCCCCTTGTAAAGCACTGTAAAACTGTTATCAGTTTTTCTCTCAGAAACTTGTGCTCTCTTCTATGGCTTCTCATTCGCTCTCCTACTATCTCGTTTATCAAATTAGCGTCCCACCATCTCTGTATCTTTTTCTCGTGCGTTGAGTTGCTGCCGCCTGCCCCACCTGTCAGTGGGCAGAAAAAGAAACAAGAGAACAGTATCTGAAAATTATTCAGTCTTGATTTCTTTCTGCGGACTCCATCCGAAGTAACTGTACATATTGTACCTACAACCTGTAACTATGAATTCTTCTTCGATGCCAATGACACTGCCGATGCCTATGCCTCAAATCCAAATGGGCATGGAAGATAACTCTGATATGAATCAAATGATGCATCCACACTTTCCAGTGAAGTGGGAGCCTTGCACTCCACCTGATGAAAAGCCTCCAGGTTGTATGCTATTCCCTCCTCTTGCTAATATTTTCAATCAGTCACGACACAGTAGTACTGGAGAAGGTGGGTCTCAATTTCATGTTGTCTTCCAGAAAATCTCATCACCGTTTATCCCGAAAAATCTTTCTTTTCTGAAAAACGATTTATTCCGTTTCCTAACTTGCATATTCTTGCTGACTAACTCTACATTGCGCAATTCCTCATCACTTCTATTTTTATAGTTACTCAGTAGGTCGTTATCAGCATGCCATCAGTTTATGAAAGTTCAGAAGTGCACCGTTTGACTTGTCTAGCATGTCTTCTCATCTAAAACTAAGAATACAATCTCATGTAACTTCGTTCTACAGTTCTTCTATTAAAATATTTCAGTAGCAATAATTTGCGAATTGAGCACAAAACACGATAATTCCCAATTTTACTACTGACAAACATCAGAATTATCACACAATTCGTAACTGATAAGCTTCTTCTGTTTTCGAAAGTTGCTGCAACTTGCAATCGTTTTTCCCACGTGCGCCTTGTTGCTAACTGATGACGTACTGGTCTCTCTAAGAAATTAGTTAATCCTACTTTGTCGTCGCTGTAAGTTCTCATCTCATACAGTTGTCCAGTACACATTGTCATCCAATTAAGTATGGCGTTTCCCGGAACCTACAGGCGCTCCGTGTGCAGGTCATTGACGTAAATGCAATTTATGACCCACTTTTTTCGTCTCTCGTTTTGAAACATTTGTTTACTTATCAAAAAAGGGTTGATGTGATAGAGTTAGCAAGTTATCAGAAGAAAAGTGAAAGGTAGCTTGTACAACTCTCTTCAATGTTTCAAAATTGGAACAAAAGAATGATAGGAGATTCGAGAGAGAACATGGATATGATAGAGGAATGAGAGCAAAAAAAAGTAATAAAAATGTTTGGAAAGACAAGGTTTTTGTCTGATAAGGTAGCAAGTCAAGAGCTTACCTGATTGATATTGATGTCAGAGTTATTTTGGAAAACGGGTTACTTCGGGTTAGAAAAATGGACAGTGAACTTATGAAAAGAGAACGGAAGAAATAGAATATTCAGAAACAATTCGAAAACTGCAGAACTGTGTTTATCCGAGAGAAATACACAAGAAATTTCGATTCTTCTCCCAAAATTTCAGATTTAAATTTCGCATCTGAAATCTTTGACTAAAAATACACATTTTTAAATTTTCATGAATGGTTAATCATAGAAGTAAACGAAAACAATATTTTTCAGACTATCACGGATCATCATCTGGTAGCCCGTCCTCATCACTTTCATCGCCGAACGAGTTCAAAGATGAACCGCTCGGACTCGATATTCATTTCGGCAGCGCTCTTTTCAATGGGCAGTTCAGTCCGTCGGCAACTTCTTCACAGTAAGTATCAGCCGAACTTCATTATCGGACTAAACGCCATAAGCTCTTCGAAACAAAAAAACTGGAAAAACGTGTAAATTTTAAAAAAAATTTGAAAGTAGGTCACCGGGTCACCTCAACCGCACACGTCGAAAAGCCCTCATTTCTGTTGCAACGTGGCAACACGTCTCTTTTTTGTTCCAGTACACGTCGAAATTCCAACGTTTAATTCATTTTTAGTTTTTATTATTTTTCGAAAAAATCGGAAAAATGTATCGAGTCGAGTATCACCAGCATATTGTACACAAAAAGTAATTTTTTCGTTTCGTTATTTTTTTTCGGTAACAATAGTATTGGAAACAGTCTAATCGTTCGTAAGCATGTTTCAGCAGCCCGACTTACGGTATGATGAACGGAGGACACTCAATGGCTCCACAACAACACTCGCCACTGCCTTCTGTCGCCCATTTCTCGCACAATCACCATCTCCACCATCATATCATCCAACAGCAACAACAGCAGGTACTATTTTTGCTCGAAACTTATTGCGACGCCGCATTCTCCAAATGAATAATTTTCAAATGCAAAATGTTGAGCCTTCACTTGAAAACTCAAAAATTACGAGCAAACGTTTTTTCAGCCGACTCTGCAATTGGGAATGAACCAAGTCTATCACAGTCCTAGTCCGCAATATAACCATAACCCTAATAACCTGCACAGTTTCATGTTCAAAGATGCATCTATCTATGAAGGAATGGGTGAGTTATCAATTTCATTTTCTCATTTAAAATTAAGTTGAAGCGATATGGGGATAGCGTTTGTCGCTGTACAAAATAGGGTATATGTAAATTTATCTCGTAGATTGATGTGTACAGAACATATTGATTCACTTTAATTAGGTTAAGTATACTGTCACATTGGTTCATAGCACTGTTCTTCTATTATCATAAAATTCTTAACAACAAAAGTTTTTCATTAAAGTAGCGTCTTCTCTGAAGATCGCGAAGCACTTCTCACAATTAACGCCACACTTGAATGCACCTCGATCGGAGGTCCTCCTTCTCTTCCAGGACACCCCAATTATTTATTTCCTCAATTTCATCGTTACCTCTCTTCTCACTATCCACGTCATGTTGAGATGACGTCAAAGTTTTTCTTCTTTCATCTTGTTTCTTGATCCGGTTTGCCACGTCATCAGTCTTCAAAGACCTCTTCTATAGATGCGGTGTTTCTTCTATTGTGACAAACATTCGAAATTGTTACCAATACAGAAGTTACATTTTGTGTTTTATTACTTTCCCTAGACGTTCCTGGTTTCTTCTTTTAGAACACCAATTCCCTGTTTCAAGCAATTCAACTAGTCAGTGACTTTCAAAAAGAAGCCCGGTTCATTAAAAACCATCTGTTCTTTCGAGCATCGCAACTCAATTTCGAAATGAAAGAGAAGTGTCGGTTTCACCCCATCAATTCTTCTTCTGTGCACCCCCTTTCCACATCTTCACATTCTCGATGAATGTGCTTGATCCATCTGTTCCATTCTCCAACCAGAATTCCACGTCATCGTCAACCAACCAACATCATCTGTCACATACAATTGCTTGCTTCATCGACTGCTGCTTTAGGCATTCTATTTTGGCGGTTGCCCTGGAACAAGAGAGTGGTTGCGCGTGTATTGCGTGCGTGGCGGAGAGAAAGATGAAGACGAAGAAGAAATGCCACGTCACTTGTCCAAACGCCTGCACTCTCTTTCTCAAACATACTGTCTTCTGGGAGCGTTTCTGGACGACTCGGGGGGGGGGGGGGGGCTACTTTTATTCTGTGTTTATCAGATTCTACGGCAACCACTACAGTACCGTATTGTATTCTGCATCTTGATAGTCTTCAGTATGTTTGATATTGTCTATGGGAACTAGGAAAAAAGAAGAATAAACAAGTGGTGTAGAGGAAAACAACACTTGCCACGTCAGTAACTTGCGAGTGAGAAAAATATGAAGAAGAAGAAGAAGAACACACTGAGATGTCAGTCTGAAAACGGGTCGTCCACGCGCCACGCGCATGCACACACAGACCCCAACCACTCAAGTAGTGCTGATGATGCTTCGCATTTTGCCACGTCATGTGACACGCGTCTGTCCCTTATCTATTCTCTATGTCTCTTCCTTTTACATCATCTCTGACCCACTCCTGACTGCATTCTGCTGCTTACACCCTAGTCAAAGACTCCTTTCGTCCTCTTCTCTTCCACTTCTATCACCATCACCACTTCATCGACGTCGTTTTGTCGGTTTTTTTGCCTCAAGTCAAAGACTCAATTTCCTTTTTGTTTTTTGACCACTCCACTTTGCCACGTCATTGGTCGATGGTAGCCGTCTTCTTATTTTTGTAAAATTTCCTAGGCTGAAATTTTTGTTTTCGATTTCCAGATCAAATCATTTTTGACCGCGAAAAATAGTCGTCTTTCTAGAAAACATTTCCAAGCCCCATTTCCTAAATAATCATTTCTATTATTCAGATTTTACAGTAACCGAATTTCAAGTAAAACCGAAATTTTAGTTTTCTTTTTCAATATTTCTCATAGTATCTTCCGAATTTTTTTTCTTGAAAAAAAACCGAAGTTCTCAATACTTTCTCAAAAAATTCTTTCTCTTTGATAGGAAATAATAATGACGTGGCATCAGACGTACACAAGACCTCCTAGAAAGTAAACAAGTACATATTTTCTCCCTCTCAACCATTTTCTACTGTAAAGTTTCCACGTCATTTCCTATTTACAGTTTTGAACGTAAGGGAAATTGGCTATGTATTTTCAATTCTGCTTGCAAAATTTTTATGACGTGGCAACGGCCCGTTGTCTTCTAACGATAGTTTTCTTTCGTGTAACTTCTCATAAAGTTTATTGAGCTGCTTGGTCAGCTCTTTTTACCATCGCTGTGACGGACGGCTTCCGCTGTGGCGCCGTTTCCCAGAGCCATTCGGGTACCCTAATGGCCAACCGGGGAAAATAGGGAAATAGCCACGAGAAAAGAATGTGAAAGCAAGGAAGAGGAGACACGTCCCCACCCCGACTATTTTCTCTCCTCTGACTTCTCTGACGTGGCAAAGTGTGTATATACGGAGAGAGAGACCGCTCTCGGGGTCTCTCTTTTTTCCGTTTCTTTATGTGTGACGTGTCGGCGTCTCTGTGGTTATCGCGTGGGCAAGCCCATCTCTTCGCCTCTAATCGGTCGGTCCCCTCATCTGCCACGTTGCGATCTCTAATTCTCTTGTTCTTTAGTGCTCTTTTGTAAAGGGTCGCCGATCGAAAACCCCTCTTCTTCCCTTTGGCCTTCCCTTGCCTTTTTTCCTGTGTCCTCTCACGATCCGTTCACCCCACTCACAGGTCCTTTTCGGTTCGTAACCCCGTCAGATGCCACGTCACTATTATCTCACGTGTCTCATCCCAACATAGGTGCAGTCTGCACACCACACAAATGACCGGGTGCGATAGTTCATTGTTTTCCTCCTGGGACAAAGAAACCACTACCTATTTCCCAGAGGAAAAGTAGTCACTTTCTTGCAAAGCGTGTTTCTTGTTCGGTCATGAACTTTCATATTTCGTGGAAGATGAAAACTTTCATTTCACATAGTAACTTTTTTTCGAAATATCTCAACGTTGTATCTCTTTTGACCTTCAATGCTAGTACTTAGCATGACACCTGCTCTCTATTCTATTCCGCTTTCACATTTTCAAATTTTTCGTAATACAGTTTTTTTCTCTCCCTCACGTATTCTCTCTCTCTCCGTATTTCGTCACTGAAATTTCGAAATAAAACTATTGTGCAGCACAAAATGGCGACAAGTTGTACGGCCAACGTCTTCATAAAAGACGAGATTCGAAAGGATCAACTAGAAATAGACATCGCGGCGATTCTAAAAAGGCGAACCGCTGCAACGAATTCCCACGATTCAAGTCCGGATGAAGAGGAACAAGACTTGGCACTTTCAAGTGAAATCTTTTTACCTTCCTCAACTGCAGACGGAGCGGATGAAGCAGAAGGTAGTCCTGAAACGATGGAAGTTGAAGATTTGTTAATGTGTACGTCGTCCGTATTTCTATCCAAAAATACAGTGTGTTTGAACCAATGAGATGATAGTTGAAAAAATTTTCTAGAAAAAAAATGATAGAGAAATCGTAAAAAATATTTGTTTTCTTCCAGCATGTCGTTTTTTTCTATCACTTTTCATGCATGATTATTTTGAGAAAAGTTTCATCAGTGTTTTTTTGTCTACATAATTTTCATATTTTCAGGTGGTATGGGACTTGCCGTCGCTCAACAACAGTTGAAAGCAAGGAACAAAATGCACGAAATGGCTCTCCGACAACATCTTATCACTGATCAGGTGAGATCCGAATATGTATGCTTTTAATAATTAAAACTATTATATGAAACTGACGATTCATGAATATTTTTTTTCAGAATGTGACGGCAAACGGAGAATTGGTGTTGTCGGCTGAAGAGAGACGAACTTTGGTTCAGGAAGGATATCCCATTCCTCAGAAGTATCCATTGTCGAAAGGAGAAGAAGAATCACTGAAGATTGTTCGTAGAAAGATCAAGAATAAGGTGAGTTTCCGTAAACAAATGCAGCTTATTAACTTTCGTTCTCTTTACAGCTTTCCGCTCAAGAATCTCGCCGAAAAAGGAAAGAGTACATTGACGCTCTCGAGAGCCGTCTGCACTGCTTCAGCGAGGAGAACAAGGCACTGAAACGTTAGTTTTTCGTTATATGATGTAAATGATCATGCCTTGATTGAGGCAATCACTTTTTTCTATTTTTGAATGTCACGTGCAAAAAGTTCATTGAAAGCATATGATGTATAATTTATTCCCACAAATAGCATAACTGGAATCATAATTGAAATAATTTTAGAACAAGTTCACCAGCTGGAAGCTTCAAACCGTGATCTTCAACAAAAGTTGCATCAATACGAAAGTAAAGATAAAATGTAACTTTCTAATTTATTATTGCTTTTCTATTCTTTTTTACTTCGCTTCACTCTCTTCAAAACACGAGTATTTGCCCATCCTTTCCCCTCTCCCCTTTACCCTAATATTGTCAGCACCCTTTAATAATTCCAGTGATTTAGTTTTATTATGATAATTATCCCGTTCTTGTATCAGTTATCAGGGAATTAAAACTACGAATGCCACACAGTTGTTTTTTAAGTTCAATTTTACATAGGTGACCTCTTTTTCCTTATTTTTCCGCAATCATTTCGAGTATTTCTTGTGATATTACTTTACTATGCCTTGAAACAATGCACGATGCCACATGCCACCTATTCCCAATCCCCTTGAATTGTCCTTGTTTTATCCGATTTCCCTTCAATCATGTTTCATCGAATGATTCATGTATTATCTCTTCAACTCTTGTATCATAAAGCGTACCTGGGTGTTTCTACAAACAAGTTTTTACTGTTTTTTTTTCTCAAAATTAAGAAATTTTGAAGTCTCCATTGATCAAATCGGTTTTGTTGTTGTAATTCTAATTTTTCTGGGACATTAAATCGACTACCTCTTTGCATAATTATTCAATTTTTGCTTGTTGTTTCCATTATTATCTGTATTTCTCCTAGTGATGCTTTCTAACTAAACTTCCTCTCATTTCTCCTGCTCCACATCAACCCAATCCCTGGATTTTCATAGATATAAATTATTGACTTTCTATCAAGCATATAGGCAAACGTTCGTCAAAAACAACATAATCACACAATTGGAGAATCGGAAATCAGGAATTCATTCAGAAAAGAGCAATGAAATTCGGAGTGTACAAGTCGCAGTACACACGGTATCCCAGACGAGAAATGTGCCCTCAATTTTCGCTCCTCCCCTTTTTGAAACGCGCAAACCTGCCGGCTGGCGCACTTTCAGTGAAAATTAAATTTTTGAATGGAAAAAAATAAATTTTGCATAAAAATGAAACTTTCGCGATTTTTAGTAGGTTTTTTGATAATTTCGGTTAGACTAGTGTATCAGTTATTGAATGCGCGATAGAACATGAAGTTTGATGCATTTTAAGAAAAGTTACGTCGACTTTTAGAATTCCACCTGAATTTTGATATAACTTTCTTTAAAATGCATCGATTTTAACGTTTTGTGGCTCATTCGGCAGGTAAAGCACTTTTCTGATGAAGTATGCGATGATCATTGCGTAATAAAACGAAACCCCTTGTCTTCTCCCAAAAAA
>GL380280.1:0-38100 GCA_000143925.2 Caenorhabditis brenneri | reverse complement strand
TGCACAGAAAAACATGTAAAAAATAAACACGTCAAGTTCACATATAGGCTAAATGGTTCCCCGCCAATTTGCATAAATAAACTGTTTCAAGTGGTCTTAGTATTTTTTACAGCACACTCAGAAACTCAATTTTCGTAATGTGTAGTCTGAACCACAAATGACACTCCACTGCAGAAGGCACAGGTCTTCCCCGATTTTTCCGAAAAACGTTGCTGTTTTACAAAGTTTATTAGAAAGCCAGGGATATGCTGTTCTAATTGTGAGTTATCGTTCGGTTTCTTTATATTTCAATCGTCCGGTGAAAAGAATGGTCAATTCATAGGTTAATGCAGAACTGTTGGTTGCCAATTAGAACGAATCTAACATTTCCATTTCATCTTGACTAAGTTTCAACCCGCATCAAGAGAAAAACACAGTTTCAACATGACCGTTTATGGAATTGTATATTTTAGGATTAGTTTTCTGACATTCCCGGGATTATCAGGATATCACCCCCTCTTTTCTGCCTTTCCTCAAAAAATCTGAAAAGAAACTCATCCCAACCTCCATCTCATCCTCCACTTCTTCTCCATCGCTGTCTACTTCAACCTCCTCCACATCCCCATAAAAATCATCATCAGTATCTTCTTCATTATCATCATCGTCATCTTCATCATCATCATTATCTTCTTCATCATCATCGTCATCATCATGCTCCTCCATTGGTCCTGGCCCACGAAGTAGCGCCTGAGCTTGCTCCCGAATGAGTTTTGAAGTTCCCATCTGTTGTTGATGAAGCGTTGACGACGTTGCTCCTGACGTTGTTCCTGAATTCGCTCCCGAAGAAACTGAACCTCTTCTTCGAGTTCTCTGACACGTTCTCGCTGTTCTTGATGTTCTATTCTTTCTTCCTGTAATATTTTGAGGGCTTTGAAGAGGTTTGAAGCTGAATATAGTCTGGCAGATCAGATTACGCGGTTGGAAAAGCGTCGCTGACCAGCGGCAACTTACGGCAAGCAAAATGAAAGTTGCGCACCATTTTTTCAGGCAACTTGCCTATTGTCAACTGTCAGATGATAATTTTGCACGGCAGCTTGCCATTTTCAAGGGCATCTTGCCTATTGTCAGCGGCGAGAGGGCAATTTTTACGGCAACTTGCCGCAAATGAGTTGAATACTCACCTCAAGGAGTTGTTGGTGTTGTGCGATTTCCTCTATCAACATTTCGTTTACAACTCGTAGATTTTGAAGTTCATGTTGATTGTCAGCTTCTACTCTATCTTGGTTCATCTGGAGAAAGTGAATGAGCAAATATTCAAAACAGTTACAAATATGAGATATCAAAATGGATGAAGCATTTGGAAACGAAAAAAAGATCCTAAAACAATTGATTGAAACGGTTTATTTCGAAAAAAAAAATTATCACTTGAAAAAAGGAGACCGAGAAAAAAAATTATGTCACAATTAGAAATGAAAACCGAAAGCATTTTTTGAAAAAATTAGCGGAATCGATGAATATGACCATTTCTTTTGTTAGCTACTCTATTAAAATGGCTTTTGAGCTGTATGTACAGCCCAAAAGGCCAGTTATTATCCTTCCATTCCCTCCTCGAATTCAGAAACAATTGAAGAGAGAAACCAGTAAACTGTTGACTTTCGATCATATCCAGATGTTCTTTCTTGTGGATGAATAGTTTGACCCAATCCCTGATATCCTCTTCCTAAAAAGAAAACGAATTTTGAGAGGGAGGCTGCCGGGGACAAAAGAAGAGGAGAAGAGCCACCTCTCCTCAGCTCTGTCAGGTGTTAAACTGAAGATGCTATCAAGCGTGGGGCACGCGCACCTTTTCTCTGATACTCTCATGCACGCGCATGATGTTGTCAAGGAAAAACTTTTAAATGATGAAATGTTCAAAGTTGACTGATGAACATTTTTCTAGTTGATCAAATTTTAAATTTTCTAACGGCACATGAGATATGCGGCTCCGAAAAAACAGTGTTTAAAATCAGCCGAAACGCGGGGTTTGAACGGTACTGTATTTTCAGTGCAGTATATCTCTCTTGGTTTTAGAGCTATCAAAAAGTTTTCAATTGATGAAATGTTCAAAATTGATTGGTGAGCACTTTTCTAGTTGATCAAATTTCAAAATTTCTAACGGCGACTGAGATATGCAGCTCTGAAAAATCAGTTTCCAAAATCAGCCGAAACGCGGGACTTGAGCGGTACTGTATGTTCAGAACAGCATATCTCAGCTGTTTTTAAAGTTATCAAAAAAATTCTTCATTGATGAAATGTTCAAAATCGACTGGTGAAATTTTCTTTAGTTGGCCACATCTTCAAATTTTCAATGCCAACCGAGATATGCTGCTCTCAAGACCGGGACACCTGAGCGGGTAGCCTCCCAAAAACTCACCGTCCAGAGTTCATAATCATCCTTTGGGATATGTGGTGCATGGAAAATTGTCGACTCTGGCTGAAAAAAGAATCTAATTACAGTAATCCCCTCTTCCAACTCACCAATCTCAAGGTTTTGCTCCTTCGACGTCCCACCAACCATCTTCGATGAGCCGCTTCCTGGTACTCCGCCAGTCTCCTCTTGTAATCATCGGTTTTGACGGACATCTCTACCAATTCTGTGAGTCTTCCTTGTTGAAGAAGCTCATCATCGAATCGACTGCAGAACCTGACATTATTGACCATATCCTGTATCGCTCGATATCCAGGGAATTGCATGCCGTTGATCATCGCATTCCTGAGAACATTGATGCAGGCTTCGAGGATTTGAATTTCTTGGGCACTTAGATTCTCACGGATGGTTCTTGGCAGTTGGAAGTCTCCTGGTTGGTAGTGGAAAACAGGTGGAGGTGGAGGAGGCACCATTTTCCGAATGGATTCTGCCAGTTTCTGCATTTTATCCAATAATTTTTCAGCATCTGCTACTCCACTTCCATCTTGGATATCGTAGGCCTCGACGGCCTTATTAACAACCGAAGCAGGATTCAACATGAAACGTTCTCGAATATTCTGATCCACTTGTCTTCGGATAAAATCATTTCGAGATCTGACAAGAGTCTCCAATGTCTGGAATATCTCCGGCTTGTCCACAATGTCGCGTGGAATATCAATATATTCATCTTCATCTTCTGAATCGATTACAACGTAGTAGTCATGGAGGTTGTGAATTCGGTTTCCAATTCGGTGACGTTCTCGTGGTTGAGGTGCACGAGGGACAAAAAAAAGATCATCATCGTCTTCATTGAATATCATATCTTCAATTTCGGGAAATATATCCATTTCGTCTATTTGAATATGCTCCCACGCTAGTTCATTTCTTTGTCTATTTTCTTGTCTCTGAAAGTTGGAAAGTAGTGTCTTTAGGAGATTTAATCTCATTCACTTTTTTGCAGAAAACAGGGAACTTTTTTGAATTTTTTTCAATCCATTTTTTGAAAAATTTCGAATTTTTTCCAACAAACGGAAATTCATAATTTATCCGATATATTTTTTTTGTAAAAAAGAATTCCAATATGTTTTCCAGGAAAACCGAGATGCCGCTTTTTTTTGAGCAAATGGAAATTCCTAATTTTTTTTCCGATATTTTTTTTTTGAAATTTTTATTTGAAATGAATTCTTAAAACTATTTTTTCCGGACTGTTTTCAAAAAAATATTCTACGGAAATTAGTTTTCGGAAAACGGAATTTTCGAATTTTTTTCCGAATTCGATTTTTTTGTAAAAAATTGTTTTCCAAAATCAATTTTTCGTGAACAAAAATTTCGAAAACTTTCCAATTTTTTTGGAAAATGGTTTCGGAAGTTTTTCGGGGAATTTTCCAAGATGGAAGTTTGGAAGTTTTCGAAAAATTTCAAAAAAAAAAAACTCACCCGTTGTCTTCTTCTCCCTCCAAAAGGTGCTCTTCTTCTCCTTCTACGTCTATTTCTGACAGCTCCTCCACCCGCTTCGATCACCTGAATCACTGGATCCTCGTTGACTTGTTCCATTTCTCTAAAATCTGAATTTAGAAAATTTTTTATAGAGCAAGGATAGATATGAGCAAATGATCCGGAGAACATATACAAAAAAATTTATATTATAAAAATTAAGTTTAAAAAAAAAAACAACAACATTTATTCAACAAGTCGAATCGATACTCAAAAAAAGAAATGGTAAAGCTGAAACATAAAAAAAAAGAATTAAAACAACATAGAGATCCCAAAAAAAATTGTCTGGTAACAAAAAATTGTTCAACGAACGAGATAAGGAAACCTATAATACCGATTAACAACCCGGTTAAAATGGCTTCTAATTCGGATATAAAGGCCAAATGGCCATCCAGCCTCCACCCATTCTTGCTCAGATTTCAGAAACTTGTCGAGCTGCTTCCCAGTGAAATGTTGGACTTCTATCAATTCCCGATGAGCTTGGAGTGGGATGAAGTACTTGATCCAGTCCAGAACGTCTTCTTTCTGAAATTCCCGGATTAGAAAGTCACTTGTGAAGTCCATTTGAGGTTTTTTTTTTAATTTGGGGGTCTACACTATCGAGAACGCTGCAAATGACTCTGAAATTCGTTTCCAGCGTTTTCAATAGTGTAGACCCACAAATTTTCAGAAAATTCTCAAACAGACTTTGGAATGATCTTCCTTGTAAGCAGGCCGTACCAGCCCGCCCGACCAGGGGCGGAGTAATTTTTTTCTGATTTTCGACGAAATTTCCGGAAATTATCTCTCAAAAAGTAGTAAATTTCTTTGAATGAAAGCTCTGAACAATGATGAAAATTGTTGTTTTCACAGTTTTCGATCAGAAAAACGTTTTTAAGAAGGCTTCTCATTGAAAATGGCTATTCACACAAATCGAACCTACATATACCGAACAAACAGGTCGATTCTGGTCGGGCCTGGCCGGTCCTGGCCGGGTTGAGAAATTTTGAGGTTTCGGCCCGGCTAGGCCCATCCAGGCGAAGCCCGCAGCAAATCTGCTTGTGAGTAATATAAGAAAAACTCACCGTCCAACATCGCCAATCCTCTCTTGGAATTCGAGGAAGGTGTAGTATTTGTGCTTCCGGCTGAAAGAAGATTTTTCTGCACACATTTTTCAAAGGAGAACTTACCAATTGAATTTTTTCTCTTCCTGTGCGAAGGTGATGTCGATCCATTTCCTCATATGCTTTTCTCCTTCGTATTTCGTCGTCGGTTCTCACAATAATGTTGATGGCATCCTCGAGTTCTCCTTCCGGGAGTAAAAAGTCATCTTCTTCCATCTCCATATCCTTATTAACCAACTCATTAATTTCACTGAACACTTTCAACCCATCGAATTTCATCCCTTTCACTAAAGCATCTCTCAGAAGGTCGATCGAAGATTCTAGGACTTGAACATGGACGGTTCTTAATCGTTCTCTAATGTTCTCCGGTAATTTGAATTGTCCTGGTTGTCGGTGGGGCTTCTCCATTCTAATTTCAGGTTCTTCTTCCGTCATCTCCTCCACTAAATCCATCATACGGATCCAGTGATCGAGGAACTTATCCTGAGCCGGTGTGAACGGACCATCAGGCCCCACATCAGACTCCGTGAAAAGCTTGCACACTGTCATGGCGATCTTGCCAGGGTCAAATTGTGGGATTTCTTGTACTGGTAGTCCGCGAGCCGATCGTTCCAATTGATGTTTGTTCAGAACTTTTTTGATTTGGAAGTAGAACGAAAAGACACTGGGGACACTATAATCGTCATATTCCTCGTCTCCCTCTTCATCGTCTTCTTCATCTTCATCTTCTAGGTCCTCTTCATTCTCCTCATCTGCTTGATCCTCTAGCTCGTCTTCTTCTTCGTCTTCCTCTTCCTCTTGATCCTCCTCATCTTCTTCTTCTTCTTCTTCTTCATCTTCTTCATCCTCTTCATCATCTTCTTCATCTCCACCATTATCTTCTGCCTCAACCCTGCCCACGGGAACTGCATCATTCTCTTCTTCCTCTTCATCCTCTTCATCTTCTTCGTCTTCATCTTCTTGATCCTCTTCATCATCATCTTCTCCTTCTTCCTCTCCTTCTTCCTCTTCCTCTTCCTCCTCCTCTTCCTCATCAAAAAATTGCACATCATTCCGCACCTGAGTCGATATTCGTCGTTAAAAATTTCAAAAAGTGATCAACTTTTGTTAGTTGATAACTTTTGGATAACTCTTAAAATAACTGACTCACCGGTCGTCCCCAAATTATTGCTCTGCGTCTTCTAGGTCTTCCAGGTCTGCGTCGCGGTGGTCGAACCGCGTCCTGGTCCTCTGGCTCCTCGTTGACTTGAACCTCATCATCTTCTTCATTTTCTTCGTCTGCTTCATCTTCTACCTCGTCTTCTTCCTCTTCCTCTTCCTCTTGATCCTCTTCACCGTCTCCTTCTTCTTCTTCATCCTCTGCATCCTCTTCCTCTTCTTCATCAGAAAATTGCACATCATTCCGCACCTGAGTCGATATTCGTCGTTAAAAATTTCAAAAAGTGATCAACTTTTGTTAGTTGATAACTTTTTGATAGCTTCCAAATCAACTGACTCACCGGTCGTCCCCAAATTATTGCTCTGCGTCTTCTAGGTCTTCCACGTCTGCGTACAGGGCGTCGAACCGCTTCCTGGTCCTCTGGCTCCTCCATCTTCTGGATTCAAAAATAAGAAGTAAAATGAAAAGCAAGAATAGATATGAGAAAATGATCCGAGGAACATTTCAAAAAAATATACCAATTATCAAAACAAATTATTTAAAAATTTCATTAAACCCATGAGCACAAGTATAAAATACGCGTAAAAATAAATACAAATAAAGCAAAAGTGAGAGATGCCAGCCAAAAATAGAATCAACGATACCGATAAATATACCCGTGATTCCGATTAACAACCCGATTGAAATGACTTTTGACTTTGATATAAAGCCCGAATGGCCAACCCGCTGCCAGCCATTTTTTATCAGATCTCAGGAAATTATTCAAACTTCTTCCGCTGAAGCGTTGAACCTCAATTTTGTCTCGGTGGGATTGGAGAGGGATGAAGAATTTGATCCAATCGGATATATCTTGCTCCTGGAATTTTAAGAATTTTAGATGATATTTTTTCATAGGAATTGGTGACTTGAAAGTAATTTTAGCCTAGACTGGAGCCTGATTGTCTGAAAATTTTCTTCTCGAAAATTGACAATTACAGATGATTTTTTCACATGGGTTAGGAATTTTTTATAAATTGGTTGTCTGGAACTAGATGCTTCTGTGAGTGGATTCTAACATTTTCAGCTCTGAATATCTGACTCCGCCCCCTCCCCCTTCGACGTGGCGATTTAAGATTAAGATTTCTAGACTCTCAGGCTTCAGTGAGCGCTGGAAATTTCAGAATCCACTCACAGAAAAATCTGATTTCAGACAGCCAGGAAATACCTAACCCATGTAAAAAAACATTCCCTTGTCAAACTTTCAGTCTAGACTGGGGCCCGGTTGTCTGGAAATCTTTTTCTGGAAAATTCACTAATTCAGACAAGGATTTCCAGTCTCTCCTGCTCCAGAAGTGCTAGAATTTTCACTCCGAATTCATGTAACAAGTAATACTTACTGTCCAAAGACGCCAATGGCTCCCGGAGATGTGTGGGGTGTAGAGGGTCTGAGCTTCCGGCTGAAATTTTTAAAAATTATTCTACTGTAGAATCAAAAAAATATATCCACCTTTCTAAATTTCCCTACACAATTCCACTTCGGTTTTTCTTGAAATTCAGCAAATCTCCTTTTGAAGTCATCAGTTTGCACCATAAATTCCGTGATATGCGCAAGTGCTTGTTCATTGATCTTAGTTGCTCCGCTCTCGCGAGCAATTTCCCCAATCAATCGGAATATTCCCATACCAGGGAACTCCATCCCTTTGATTAGGGCATCTCGAAGAAGGTCGATTGAGGACTCGATCACTTGGATTTCTCCGATCTTGAGTCTATCTCTGACATGATCAGGGAGCTGGAACTGTCCTGGTCGTCGGAAAGGCTTCTCCTGCAGATATTTTCGTTCCTCTTCTAGATCCGATAATTCTTTCATTAGTTTTTCGTGATTATCAGGTTCGAATAATCGTTCGCACACTGCATTGATCAGCTTTGTCTGATCCATTGGAAGGATGATTTCAGCGGGAAGACCACGAGCTGATTGCTCTATTTCATGTTGGATACAAGCTTGGTGACGCTTGTAAACGAGCGCGTAGACCTTGTAGAACTCTTCTATTGCGGTGTTATCGTCATCTTCTCCATTTCCATTTTCATCTTCCTCATCGTCTTCATCTTCCTCATCCTCCTCTTCCTCCTCATCTTCGTCATCTTCGTCATCTTCGTCATCGAAATCTTCCATATCATCTTCCTCATCACTAACCACTTCTAGCTCATCCACAAAAATATCATCTTCTTCATTTTCAGCCTCATTACCATTATTATTATCATCGTCATCATCTTCATCTCCATCAGAATCGATTTGAATCACCTCCTGGAAATCATTACATGTTCCGATGAGCATATTTCGGTTGCCGATAAAAATTTCGAAAAGTGATCAATTAAACAAAAGTTTATCAATAAATTTTGAACATTTCGTCAATTAAAAACTTGTTGATACTGTCAAAAAAATAAAGTTCACGCAAGGATTTTCTTGGCAAGCTGCCAGCTAAGCTCCGCCCCTCAAGGCTTTTTTCAAAGTTTTTTTTCAAAACGCAACTGCCGCGCGGACTTGCGCACGCTTTTCTCATACATTTTTTTTCGTCTGTTTCTCGGAAAAAAACCAATAGAAATCTCAGTTTTTGCCGTTATTTTTTCAAATTTCATCCGTATATTTATTGTTTGAACCTGCAGTTATGTTTGAAAATCACATTTTTCGAGAAACAGACGAAAAAAAAGTATGAGAAAAGCGTGCGCACCTGTTGCGAAAAGTCCGCGCGGCAGTTGCGTTTTGAAACTTTGAAAACGCCTTGAGGGGCGGAGCTCAGCTGGCAGCTTGCAAAGAAATTCCTTGCGTGAACTTTGTTTTTTTGACAGTAGCTCCAAAAACAACAGAGATATCCTGCTCTGAACACACAGTACCGTTCAAGTCCCCGCGTTGTGGCTGATTTTCGGCACTGTATTTTCAAAGCGGCATATCTCAGTTACCGGTGAACATTTCAAAATTTGGTCAACTAGAAAAATATTCATCAGTTCATTTTGAACATTTTGTCAGTTAATAACTTTTTGGTAGCTCTAAAACCAAGCGAGATATTTACAAAATACTCACCACTTCTATCTGCTGTCTCTCCTGTTCCTGTTGTTCTTCCTCCTCCCGATCCAGTTCCTCAATTCGACGTGTAAATTTCAGAATTTCTTGATCGAGCAGCTCCTGAAACACTTTCTGTTGTGTTAATTTTCAAAAGTAGTCTAAACAAACTTGTAACTTCACATTTCTCCACAGCCAATTCACCACTAATCCATTCTGTATCGCATTTCTTTTATTGATATCTTCAATCTCCACATACATATAAAATCCAGTCACTAGGCGATTCGCCACTCTCTGCATCTTCTTCGTCTCCTCCCTTGGTGCCACGTCTGGTGCCAATGGATCCCGCGGGAATCTTCCTTTTCTCCGTCTGTCACTAGCGATGTGATCGAACTTTGTTCCAAGTATGGTTCCCAAATCGAATAGCTCTTCTCGATGGAAAGGTTTGAAGAGTGTTCCAACGCGATGTCGGTGGCGAGTCGTATATTGCACCTGCTTCAGGCGGATAACATCAGAAAGGATGTCGTTATATGTCCATGGCTGGGGAACTTCAGCTGCCATTTTTCTGGAAGAATCGGTTAGAAGGAAAATGAGTTAGGAAAAATAGGACAGATATGAAAAATGATCCGAAGAACATCATTGAAGAAATCAAATGGTGAAAAAAATTGCAAAATATTCATTGTACAGGTCAAAATATTGAAAGTATAGATAAAAATTACAAAAAACCCGTTAAAAAACTCATAATCCGTGAAAATTCTATAAATTTTGTACTGTCATACTTTGAAAGGGCCATAACTTTGGAGACAACATCAATAGAAAAAAGTACTAAACTAATAAAATTTGATAGCAATTTTTTTTACACGAGCTCTAAAAATCGTCGATCCGCATGCATTGAAAATGGGGATTCTCTCCATTAACCACCCGATTGAAGTGTCCTTTCACCCGCACAAACAACCCAAACGGCCATCCTGCCGCCTTCCATTCCGTATTCGAATCCAAAAAACTGTAGAGACATGGACCATCGAAGCGACGGACATCAATTAGGTCCCGATGTTCCTGATTGTGGACAAAATGACGGATCCAGTCATGCACGTCTCTTTCCTGGAAATATCTGTAAGAGTGTCTGGGAAAAAAGTTGAGAACTTACAGTCCACATGTCATAGTCGGTTTTTGAAATGTATGGAACGTAGAGATCGCGGGCTTCTGGCTGAAAAAAGATGATTACAGTGCTCATCCTGGGAAATTGAAGATGTTCCGGCTGTATTCTTGTCAAAACTAAGGAAGTTAATATTTTCAACAGTAGAGAAAATGTTCTCCATTGAATTTTATATTTTTCATATAGGGTTATACCATAAAAAGAACAGCAAAAAATTGAAAAAAAAAACTAAAGCTATCAGCGATAAAAGTTAGTTTTTTTCCTGTTTTGACATGTTGTGATACAACTCTGTATGAAATTTATACCATTCAATTGAGAATCTTTTCCTCTACAATTCCATATATTCACTACACCAATTTTTCGGAATTCAGGTACACACAGTCTCGCCAAAGCTCTGGAGAATAAGTTTTTTTTAGAAACACACATTTCTTATATTGTTGTATCCGAATTTTTTTGTCAAAACAGGGAAAATTGAATTTTCACTAATGAGAGTTTCAGTTTTCCAGCTTTTTGCTGTCTAATTTCTCGTAGAACTTCATATGAAATTTATACCATTCGATAGAGAATTTTTTGATCTACAATTTCATATTTTTACTTTCCTAAGTTTTTCAAAAAAACCATGCTCAACTTCAGTATGACCCATCCAAAATCAACTGAAAACCGACTTCACGAATAAATATGTATAGTGGAGAGAACAATTCTCTATCGGATCGTACAAATTTCACATAGAGTTGAATCATAATTTTTTTTTCAAAAAATGAAAAAAAAAACCCAGTTTTCCAGCGTTTTGCTGTCTTAAAACCTATGTTAAATTTATATCACCTAATAGAGAAATTTTTCTCTACAGTTTCATAAATGTATTTTATATATTTTTGCAGAATCCAGGTGCTTACACGTCCGTAAAGTCACAAATAGCCTCTTCAAACCAAGAATTTACCTCTCTGAACATCTTCTCCTGATATCTAACCGGAGCTCTTTCATTCCTCTCCCTCAGACCTGCCAAATAATCGACTGTTCTTCTCTTATACTCATCTGATTCGACAACCTTCTCCACCGCTTCAATCAATTCTCCTTCTGGCAGCAGTTCATCGGTTTGACCTTTACTCCTGGCTGCATCGATCATCTTTTGGAGCTCCCAAATCAATGGGAAATCCGTTCCTTCAACGATGGATTTTCTGAGATGATCCATAGATGCTTCAATGACCTGAACTTCTCGGCAACTGAGTCTCTCACGGATATGGTCTGCCAATTTGAACTGTCCTGGAAGCCGATGGGGTTTTGGGGGTGGTTCCACTGGCTCTTCAGCTCTCTCTGCCAATTTTTGCACATCATCAAAGAACCGTTCGAGACCCAAGTCCTTAGTTGCTTCGGGCGCTGCTTCGGATAGCTTCATCATGGTATGGAAGACGTCAAGAGAGTTGTAAATGGAGGATTCCGGTTCTGGAAGGCCACGAGCCGTATTTTCCAATTGTTCCTGTAGGTAGATTTCTCGTAGTTTGCAGATAAGTCGATAGCATTTTTTGAGAGTAATTGGGAAATTTGTATTAATTTCCTTTTCTTCTTCTAAATGGGCAAAAATGAGAGGATACTTCTGAAAGAAACGAGTAGTTGATATACGAAACGGTAAAATTGGTGAATCACCCTCTCAAAGTGCTCATTCAATTCTTTCAGTTCTTCCTGATGTTTCTTAATCCTTAATCGAAGATAAATCGCGTTTATATCATAATGATCCATTTGTTGCATTTGCTGAAAATTATTGATGAGGGAGCCCCAAGAAAATTTAGAAATTGTCGAAATTTTGACAATCGATATCTCAATAAATTTTCAGAATCCAGTGGCAACTTCCAGCAGACCTATAACGCCTCAAAGTCAAAATCAATTAATTTTGGCTTGAAGTCGCCGGTTATTAATTACGTTTTTGTGCTCTTGTGAGAATTTAGTGATGTAAATTTCAGATCAGGTCGAGAACAAAATTCTCTATCGAGTGGTACGGATTTCACATCGAGCTGTATCGGGAAATTTTTTGTCAAAACAGAGAAAATTAGATTGTTAAGGTCAGACTTTCAGTTTTACAGCTTTTTGATGCATATTTTTTAATTGACCATTATATAAAATTCATACCGTTCGATTGGAAGTTCTCCATATTCAAGAGCACAAAATCAGAGTTTTCTGAGCCCTTCTAGGCTTTTTTCGATTCATTTTTTTTGGTTTTCTACAGGTTTTTCAATTCCAACTTTTTTTTTCACATGGGTTACGAATTTCCTAAAAGCTGGTGGTCCAAAAGTAGATGCTTCTGTGAGTGGATTCTAGAATTTTCAGCTCTGAATATCTGGCTCCGCCGCTTTATCTACAATTATTGACGTGGTGGTTTCAGATTAAGATTTCCAGACTCTCAGGCTCCAGTGAGGTCTGGAAATTTCAGAATACAATCACAAGAGCGGCACCACTTGAGAAAAATATGAGAAGCATTTTTAAAAAATCCTAAATTTAGAAACCTCAGCTAAAACTGACCAGTGAATTCTAAATTTTTCAAAATAAACCTCTGATAAAAATTTCAGCCAATTTTGAAAAGACTCACCCTTTCCAACTCATCAATCTGAGCAGCCATTCGCACCCGGTGCTCCAACATTTCATTGCGAGTTCCATTCAAACGAGCCTCTCTTTCACGAGCTTGTTCTACAGTTTCTTCCTAAAAAACATTTTTTCATTTTTAGAAAAGAAAATCCAAAGAGATTCCAGAAGACTCACGGAGATTCGCGCTACTGCCTCCACCATCTGTAATAATTATGATTTTAGTGTTGTTCTACTTGTTCACTCACTCTTGGATCTACTTCTCCGTTGAAATTCCAACGACGCATAAAATTTGCTCTTTGTTCAATCTGAAATTATCATCGTGTGCCAGTCTATTAGGGGTATTACTCACTAGAGCAGCCGGGAGCACGGCAGGAGGCACCCCTCGAATTGGCTGTGGCCGCACGATTCCGCCTTCCAAAACTTCTACTTCATCATCCTGCACCACATTTTGATCCTCTGGTCTCTGGAAAAATGAAATGATCATTGAGTGCCATTCTATTAGAGGGATTACTCACTGGATAGGGCGGCAGCACACCAAAAGGCACTCCTCTAACTGGCTGTGGTCGCACGATTTCCGGTAACACTTGATCCTCCTGCACCATATTTTGATCTTCTGGCCTCTGGAAAAATACACTATTGTGGTCTGAATTCAAGGTAATAATTCACTCTTCGAAGGATTCCCGGTCGACGAACTTCTGGTTCAGCCGGAGGTTCCCGAGGTTCCAAAAATGGCAATCCTAACTGATCAAGTGCAAGTCGCTCTCTTTCCCGGCGACGTGCTGCACGACGCTCGTGTCTCTGAAATGATTGATAATGTGCCGTTCTATTAGGGACAGTCGACTCACCCTCCGTGCTCTTCTAGCCTCCCGATCTGGATTTCCCTGAAATTTATTGATTCGGCAAGCTGCCCAAGTTTTGCCCAACTCACATCTCCGCGAATAACAAACTCAAAGCTGTCGAAAATGAACACCGCAGCGGCATTTATTCTCTCATCCACAACTTCCACTGGAACTGGTCCCCTTCCTAAGTTCGGATTCTCATGAGCTCTCCTCCATCTTCTTTGTTCAGCAAGATCCATGACCACTCGTCTTACTCCATCCGGGACCCGGGCAGCAAGAGATATAAGATCCTGGAGATTCAATCTTCTGTTTTCCGCTTCCTCGATCCATTGGAAATACCGAAGGCTGAGAATATTCTGAAGCTTCATTCGATACTCCAGACGCCGCCTTCGATGATTTTCCCTTTGTGGTGGATACTGCGGCCGCTGCACCTGCGGCGCGGGAAGCTGTGAGATCCATTCTCGCAGTGCAACTGTTCCAAGAAATTCTTGAAAAAGTCCTTCAACAATCTGATTGGCTCTTTGTTTCAACGCCTCAACTATCTCTCCTACTCCAAGTGCTCCAGGAACCTGATTATTGAATCTTTGGCGTGCCTCTTCTGCCTCCGCCTCTAATCCTCTTCCAAGCTCATTGGCTTTATCCAGAAATTCTTCTAACGGAACTCCTCTCAATTCGTTTTGCCCATAATCTCTGAGAAATCGAATCCAGAAGGCGTGCTGGACGAGTCTTCCGTAGGTTAATGGTGCTCGATTCACTATATCCATCTGGAAAATTTGGATTAGATTAAAAGAACAAAGGGAAAAAACATAAGATATTCAGAATGAACCGAAGAACATAAAATCATTAAAAAATCCAATAAAAGGTTAAAAGAAACAATTTATTTACCAACGGGGAATGCAATTAAAAAAGCGGTAGAAAAAATTTTAAAAAATGGGAATGCAAAGGAGATCCTGAATTAAAAAATAAGAATAAAAATAAAGAAGGTCTAGCCCGATAAATTTCAGTTAATAGTAGTAGAAAAGCTCAGCAGGAAAACTGAGAGATCCTAGAGGAAATACAACAAGGAAGGGGGAAAATGCATAATATAGCCAAAAGAATTAGGTAGAGGGAACTAGCAGAGATGGGTGGTCCACAGCTTTCTGAAGACGAGTGACCTGAAAAATATAGGTTGTTGATAGGCTGAAACACAGACTGGAATTGTTCTAGGGCTCTGAAAATTTTTTTGTGTATCCAGCATAGCTTGATCTGAAATTTTGTAGTTGACAATTTTTTTATGCAACGACTTTCCCGGCAGATAGAGCTCGTTTTTTTCTATAGGAATGATTTTTGAGTCTGTTGTCTAAGACAATCTCTATCTCCCAGGAAGTTTGTAGTTGTCCACTACAATAATGAAGTTTTTGCTAGGTTTGACAAGCCCGTGATGTTTTTAGGAAAATTTTTTGAGTATGCTAAACTTGGACTGAGCGTTAACAAAATACTTTTTGATGATATACTAAATGTTCGAAACAGCATACATATCTATATTTTTTAGAGCAAAAAAAACTTTCTAATTGATGAAATGTTCAAAAAATATCGGTAAGCATTTTTGTTTGTCAATAATTGCTTGAATTTTTCAGAGGTAACCGAGACGTGCGAATTTGAACAGACAGTAATGAAGACTGTAAGTCAGAGATAAAGCTGAATGGATTTGCTAAGGTCAAATTAATTTTAATTTGAGATTTCTGATTGAATGAGGTTACTGTAACCGTGAAACATTCAATAAACAGTATTTCTCGGTTCATTTTAAGCTATAAAAAGCTCATCAACTGACGAAATGTTCAAAATGCTTTGTTGAAGAACATTTTTTGAAAATTTTAACACTAACCAAGATATACTGCCTTGAGTATACAGTAATAGTGGCTGTGTGTCAGAGATAAAACTGTATGATTTGCTAAAATCACATCGATTTCGAATTGAGATTTCTGATTTTTATGAGTTTACTGTAACTGTAAAACATCAAATAAGCAATATATCTCAGTTGTTTCTAGAGCTATCAAAAAGTTTTAAACTAATAAAATGCCCCATCACTGAAGTTATTTTTTTCTCGATTTTATGAGTTTGTTGTTGCCGTAATTTTTTTCAAATTTCACAAAAATACTCACTCATTTTCCATTCTTCTTGGTCTTCTTCTTCTCGGCGAGTTGCTCATTTCTGATGCGCTGCTTTTCCTCCATCTTCCCAATACGGTCCGTTTCTGCTGGATCCTCCGGTGGTGATGGATTGGCGTCCGCCAGTTCGAATATGCGGCCTATCTCATTATCAATCCGAGCTTTGACTTGCTTCTCATCGGTGATGAGTGTCTCCGGCTCCTTTCTTCTTCTATCCGCGTCCTCCTCCATCATCATCCTCCCGATCATTTTGGCAATGTCGAGGAGGTGTTGAACCTCATCGATTTGACGCTTCTTGCCTGCCTTGGTCTCCGCTTGGATACGGGCGGCCACTGCCTCCGTCATGTGACCGGCATAGTCGATTTCGGTGCTCATCTGAAAAAAAGTGTTAGGAAGTTGGTTTTCACCAGGCTTGAGAAATAGGTATTGAAAATGATCAAGAGAACATATAAATAGTGAAATAAAGGGCCCTACGAATAAAAAAAACCAATTTATTTTTCATAAAACGGAGGTAGCAAAACACATATCACAAAAATTAATATCCCGAATAAAAATAATGCCAATAACATAAGAAAAAACCAAAAAGAAAAAAAATCAAAAACGTCTACTAAATTGGTGCTCATGGAAAGCATTTATCACTCTGTTCAGATGTGTCTTCAACTGCACAAATATTCCGAATGGCATCTCCACATCCTTCCATTCCGAATCCGACTCCAGGAAATCATAGAGGGATCTTCCGGTGAAGTTGCGGGCATGGATTACTTCGAGTTGAGACTGATCTGGAATGAATTTGTTGGCCCATCTCATCACGTGGCGCTCCTGGAATTCTGATTTTAACTAGGATTGCTTAATTAAAAAATACCTTCCAATGTCTCCAATTCTTGTAGTCATCTCGAGGAAGGTAGAGTGTTTCCGATTCGGGCTGAAAAAAAAAACAGTTTTTCACAGTTTCAGTGTCAAGTGTTAAGGAATAGCAAGCCAGGCGCAGGATTGACTCAGGCAACTTCGGTACACCTATGAATCCCAGCCTATTTTACACTGGAAACCGGAAATAGGAGCTAGATGATGGCATAATAGGTAAAAGGAAATTAATATAGCGGAAAGGGACAACAGGAAATTGGAACGTATCCTCAAGGGGTCTGCGAACACGCTCTACTGGAGGACTGTTGGGAGCAGAATGAACATTTTGTTGAGAATTTGATAAAATCAGTTTTTAGAAGTTCTCAAGCTCTATTATTGAAAAGTTTAAAACACTATCCTCTATCTCGAGAAGTTGAGACAGTAAAATTTGGGTTGGAAAATTCACAAGTTCTGCCTCATGCTCTCGGTTGAGCTTCTGGTCAGTGATTCTGACTTCAGTGTGCTATAATTTAGTAACCTTCTATCTATTTGGTGGAATGTAGCTAGAAGAAACAGCAACACACAGAATAGAAATAGTAAATAGATCTTTTTGATCTGGAGGAAGTGAAACATTAAAATGAATTAAATTGAACAACCACTAAGAAGGAGATATCGTTTGAATAGAGCAGACCCAGTGAGTAAGCTAAAGACCACTCGTTTTTTACGAGATAGTGAAACCGTTAAAATTTATTGGAGTAACAGCCAGAACAAAAAATTAATTAGGAGCTGTCAAGTCTAGCCTATCGCCTATCGCTCAGGTGGTCTGGTTCCCACCATGCTAATCACTCGATATGCATCATTCAACAGATATAAACCAGTTCATTAAATAACGCGTTAAACCTACAACTCATAAGACAGTATTGAAACTGCAAAAACTCGAAAATTTTCCCGAGATAAACTTGAAATTCCTAATCATCCTAGCCAATTGAGAAAAGGCATAATTCAGTGCATTTGTCTCCTAACTAGCCAGATTGAGCAAAGACTAGTTGCTTTTTGGTTTTCGGAATCAAGCATTACTCTAAGAAGTTTCATAACATATACGATAACAAAGAAACTGTACACTTCGTTTGGCCTGCCCGACTAATTTTGTCCCGCTCCTATAGGGGATTTGAGACAGTTTGTGTCTTTATTCTAATTATAGCGTCACTGTATCTGTTTTGTGATTCGACTCATCTGAGGTGGCTGGTGAGATTGAGGACAGGAAAAAATCAACTTCGCAAGACTGAACTTACACACGTTGGGAAATTTTAAAACAGTGAAGGTGAAACCGTGAAACCTGTAATGTAGAATTGCTCCAATAAGGCTAGTTTCAAAATTTTTGAAAAAGCCGTATAAAGCTAACGAGAGCGTGAATTTAGTTTTTTTTTGCTCAATTAACCGTTGGACTTTATTGAAATGCGCTGTGAGCCTACAACTCATATGACAATTATAAAACTGAGAACAAATCAGATATTTGTCTCACGACAAACTTTCCAACTCCTAGCCATTCTAATCAATCCAAAAACATCTGAACGCAGTACACTTGGCTCTGTACTGACAGAGCGAAGGCTACTCGCGTATCGTGCCCAGGGTGCATTAATCTAAGAAATCTTGATGACATGTATGGAAACAATGAAATCGTAAACTTCATTTTGCCTAACCGAGTTATTCGGTTTTGCCTCTAGTTTTTTCCAATCCGACGAAAAACAAAACTATCTCTCTTTTGTGATCTTACCTATCTGGAGAACTTGAAACAGTAAAATAAAAGAAGCGAGTGACTGAAAAGAAAAAGATATTGTTAACCTCGATTTGGTCACTAAGTGGGTCACCACAATTATTATTCACCGGGATGGTCTGCAGTACTAGTTTTTGTTGTACTGATACTCATATGATAGTGGTGAAATTGAAAAAAAATCTAAAATTCTCTCTGGTGGAAACCTTCGATCTCATACTGATCAGCCTAGAGTGAACTCAACAACTGATAAAAGAGATTGATAAAATAAATGCTCATGTCGAAACTGGCAATTTTTTCGGCCAACTTCTCTCGCTGGCTTGAGTAACCTCTAACTCCACACATTCAAAAAAAAAAAAAAAAACACTCACCTCTCTTTTCGGTTCCCTCCGTGGCACAATTATATCATCCATCAAATTGTTTATCATGATCATTGCATTCATCATATTCCCACGTCGCATCCTCCCTGGAGGAGCATTGATGAACGCCTCTATCGCCTCCATATCCTCTTCCCGATTCCTACCCTCCTCAATTTCATCATCCGTCTCGTCCTCATCCACCTCAGGTACTAGTGGATTTTGTGCAGGGCGCCGTGCTCCAGTTGCTCCGGAATTATCAAAATGGACATCCATAACCAAGGAATTAGGTCCCACGTGCCCATTTCGATCGATAACTTCTCCGCGGGCTACTAGGTTCCTGATGAAGTCCTCTTTCAATTTCTGCGTTCGAATCTTCAACAACTCCTTCTCGTGCTTCCAAATCTCCTTGGCAACTTCCTGGTCATAAACGTCTCCATAATCCTCCGGTCGGGTGTGCCTCATTAGTCTCCAAACTCGATTCTTCAGCGCATTCGGCAGAGCATTGATGTTCTCGATGAGGGTATCCAGATCTCTGACGTTGTGCCCAAATCCGAGTTCATCTCGGAATGGGATCCCAAATACGGCATGTGCTCGGTTCCGGAGCCGTTGTTGTCGCTCGATTTCCTCCTCTTCTTCCAGGTTGTCGTTGTCGTTCATCTGAAAATTGAAATGGTTAGGGCGGTTTTGTTAGAGAAGGCAATTGCGCTCGAGTGAGAAGTTAAAGATATCAAATGAATATGAGATCATTTGTGGTAAAAACAATGAATGGGGACGTAAAAAAATCAGTTTTTTAATGAGAAATAAATAAAAAAAGCACCAGTTCAAAGAAAATTATTCGGATAAAAAATCGGGATTCAAATTGGGGGCAAATCGGGGACGGCGGGAGCAACGGAAGCTTACATAAATCTTTGGATCTTGAGATATTGAAACATATACTTAAATAAAAGATAAATAAAGGATAAAAATTATTATTTCTTATACCCCGTATACAAATACCCGTTATGTTCGTTCATCAGTCTATTCATATTGGCGGCCATCTTACAATACAATCCGAAAGGAATCTTCTCATCAAGCCATTTCTCGTAGGAGTCGAGAATTCGGAAGAGTTGGCGGCCATTGTAGTGCTTGTACTCCATAAACTCCAAGTAGTCTTGGTTTTTGATGAAGAGCCCAACCCATTGGAGTACTTTTTCGGCCTGGAAATTGAATAAATGATGCGGATGATCAGTGACTCAGGAAGTTTGCTACTGTATTTTATGGAATCACTGAAACCGTGAAAGTTGTGGTAGTCAGTTGTTATCCTCAATTTTTCAGTGAAACCGATTTTCAAAAATGTATTATCAACCAACTGAAACAGATTTTTCTTTTTTGTTTACATTTTTTGGGGAGCAGAAATAAAACTGGCCACAAGTGAGGTTAGGTTGGAAACTCAGTGCAGAAGACTAAAAGAAATGTCACTAGGTGATTTTTGAAGCTGTCAATTATTAGTTATGTTTACGAAAAAGTATTTTTTTACTGGTTGTTAGTCAAATACCCACTGTTAGAAACAGTACATATCTGTCTCAGTTTGAAGTCCATGCTTTTTTTGGTTGACACGTTATGATACTTCTACTGGCAGTTAGTTTCAACTTCATTACTGTTTTACAGTCTCGAGATATACAGTAGATGTACACAGAAAGGTGATAAAAACCGTTTCAATGCTTGAAGTTTATCAACTCATAAAAAATGCCAAGTTCACGGTTCTTTCACTGGATTACTCAAAAAACCAAAAGTAAATGAAAAAATCTCAATTCACGGCCCGGCGAAATCTACGCGACGCGCAAAACGTGCTCACATTTAGCAATGGACCTCGAAAATTCTCTATGATTTTTTGAATTTTATTTAAGGAAAAGATGTACTTGAACACGCTGAATCCAAAAAAATTGATTTCGATAGGGCTTTATTACTTAGTTTTTGAGATGAAAATTGTCGAAAACATCAATTTTCCGTTGTTTTTTGTACTTTTTTGTTACAAATATTGAATTATCTCAAAAACTAAGTAATAAAGCCCTGTTGAAACCAAAATTTTCGAATTCAGCGTGTTCAAATACATCTTTTCACGTAATAAAATCAAAAAAATCATAGAAAATTCGGCTGTTTCATAGTTGTTCCGCACCCGCGTAGATTTCGCCGGGCCGTGAATTCAAACTAGTTAGCTGAAACCGTAAATTCAATATTTCTCAAAGTTGTTTCATGAGATTCATGTAACAATTATAGTGTGGTCGAAAGCAGATTTGATTGATAAAACACCAAATTTTGCAATAACCAACGAGAACCAGTGATGGTGATAACAAAAGCTGTTTCGAAACCGTCACAAATTTGATGCTATTATCAAAAAGTGATAACATTTTCTCACTAATACATACTTTTTGAAATCGAGTATATCTGCCTTGGTTTCTGGTTCAGGCCTCAAAAAGTAGTACATCGAAACCATACTTTTTCCCAGGTTGACCCTTTTCAATAGTTCTACTGACATCCAATTCAAAATTATTCACTGTTTTACTATCTCAAGATTAAGATCCTCATCAAAGAATTTCAATTCCTTTCATTTTTCTTGGTACTCATGGCATCAGTAACATGGCATCAGTAATGAATGAAATCAATGCTGATTCAAACTAAGTTGCTGAAACCGTAATCCTAATATTTCTACAAGTTGTTTCATAAGATTTTGAAAGCATATTACTCTTGTGCGTTCAAAATTAATTTGATTGCTGGAACAAGAAACTGTTTGAGAACCACTAATAAAGCCGTTTCAAAACTGTCACAAATGGAAGACTTCCTGGAACAAGTAATACGATAAGGGCTTCCACAAAACTTATTGTTTGGCCGTTAATTTAGGCATCAGAAAGTTATCAATCAAAACCATTCTTTGTTTCTAGGTGGACGGATGCTGTTAACCCTATTTGCACCCATTTAAAACTTCTCTACTGTTTCACTACCTCCATATACATAGAAACTGTGCGCAGAGAGGTGATAATAACGTGATAGTTGAAAAAATTCGATTCAAACTAGTTAGCTGAAACCGTGAAGTTGTATTATCAATTTTCAGAAACGTCTTTTCTTTTGGGCTGAAAAGGAAGATAATACCAAGTTTCTTTCTGAAAGCAAACAAAAGCAATATTGAAACTAACAGTTGCATGTTAATTGTCAAAAATCAAACTTCTTCGAAACGGAAGTTTTTTTCAATGTGATTTTCACAAAAACTTATGAAATCACTTCAATTGTTCTTATGGTTTTTTCCCAAGTTGTCCAATTTTTTGACATCCATCGATTTTCACTATAAAATTCTTCAAGAACTCGGAAAAAAAATTTTCTCTTGGTATTTGCATTTACACGCTATATCAGCAAATGAGAATATCTTGTTTTAAACTAGCTAGCTAAAACCGTAAATCTAACATTTTTCAAATTTGTTTGAAAAGGGTTTGGAAACATATTACTATTCTTAGTTGCCAAAAAATTGGTCAGATTGACAAAAAACCAAGCTGTACAAAAAACCGATGAGAACCACTAACAGTGAGACTAAAAGCTGTTTCGAAACTGTTATAAATTGATGACTTTCTATAACACTAACAAAAAATTCAATTTTTTTTCAACACCGCATATCTCGGTAGCACGATGAAAAATCAAAAATTAATCAATCGAAACCATTCTTTTATCTACTGGTTGACAATTTTCGACAACTCTCCATTCAGCCAATATCAACTTTATTACTGTTACATTACCTCAGTTCACACAGGTGCACAGAATTGTGATACTCCTATCGTTTTTCTACATGGGGTCTAATCAGTCCATCCAAAATGCTAACTCGCTCAATTTTTTTTCATCTACGTAGAGCTAGGAAGAAACAACCTGTCAATAAGAGTATCTCTATCCAAATCAATCAGCTGAAACCGTGAACTTAATTTCGTAAAGTGACCGTATCAGGGTCTTCATAAAACTAACCAAAATAAGTTTCAAAGTTGTATTATCAGATTTTAGAAACATTGTTTTTTCTTGGATCATGGTTCCTAGGTACGGTGAGAAACATGAATAAACCATCAAATTTGATGAGGATTGGGTTGAAAGCCAGGTCTGGCTGTATAATGATTTTAATAAATGCTCTTAAATCCTCAGAAGTTACGCATTTCACGAAACAGGCTTAATTCCCAAAATGGTCCAACTCTCTTTTTTTCCTGTTCTTCCACATATACTTATGGCTGAGAAATGAAAATAATATTAATGCGCCGATAAGACCCACCAATTGAATTATATTTTCAAGTGAGCCCTATCATATATTCATATTCAAAGTTGAAAGGAAAAATCATTTTATGAACTATGGAAGCAATTATGGGATACTATTTGCCTAGTTTAAGTTAATTAACAGAAACAGTCAAGAAAGGTTTTCATAACTTCGAAATCTAACTTTGTGAAGGAGAATCATCAATTTCAGTTTTTTAAAACTACCATTAAATGCAAATTACCTAAAGTCAGGTGTTAGGAACTGAAGGCAACTAATTGAAACAGCCAATCAATATAACCATAAAAAAAATCTTGATTCCTAAAGAGCCGTGATGAATTCGATTTCTAGGTTGAGAATTGGAAGTTATCAGCAAAATATTTTTTACTGACACGTTTTCATTGAAATCTATTTGAATCATTCTCGATATCGTATTGTATCTTTCTCAATATCACACTCTTTTTGACTTCTCTCAGTTTTGGGAATAAAGTCTTTGACTACAGTCATTTGTTTTTGGCTGGTACACACAAGATTTTGCACAAGTACTATCCCCGATGTTAAATCTACCAAAGCGAATGTCAATTAACAGAAACAAGGAGTTTTTGGTCGTTTCGTTTCTGAGATGAGAACACTGCAAAAACTGAACTAGCTGTCGCGAAACCGTCACAAATTTAACACATTACGAAACAGAAAACATTGTTTGTGTCGATTTTAGTATCTCAAACTCATCGTACAACTACTCTAACAGGATATTAATAGAAAATTTGAATTGGGCGGCAAGTTCACTTCTTGATGGTTATATTGACAAGGAAGTCAAGATTCTTCGAGTCTAGTATTTTTCTATCAACGGTGGTTGAAGTTATAGTAACGTCGTTGTTTAATGATCGACGCCGGAAGTTTTTGGAAACGTCAGCTTTTTTCTGTTCTAACCTCTCTACTTATGATAGCGCAATCTCCAAGAAATATTGATGATGCGATAATTTCTCAAGTGAATGTTTCTTTTTGGCCATAACAAGAATTAACAGTGAACCAAAACACTCGAATTCAAAGTAACTAACTGAAACAGTAACCCGTCAACCCCCACTCTCTCCCAAAATAAAAAAAACAACTCACTTTCCAACGGACGAAATCCAATGAACCACGTGGAAGATGGAGCTGCTCGGACTCTGGCTGCAAGTATCAGAAATTATTTCAGCTCAAAAAATCTTAAACTCACAGATCTCTTTGCTGGCGGTTCCTGAATATCATCCTCATCCTCATCCTCATCATCATCATCATCATCCATCCTCAAAACATCCCGCAGCTCATCTAACTCCTCCCTGAACCTCTCGATCCCACGTGGTCTCATCGGTGGCCTCCGGTCTCTCAGAATTCCTCGTGGAGCAGGTGGAGCCTCCTGAGCCGCTCTTCTCGCCCTTTGTCTCTCCTCCAACTCCAATCTTCGAGCACGGATCTGTAGTCCGGCATCGCGGTCCCAATTGAAGACTGAAAAAAATTGATTGGTGATACACTTCGACTTTCCCTATAAACTAACGCATCCTCCGTCTTCCGAAATCTGCGGGATCCTCGTCAACCGCTTGCTGAGCGCGTTGTCTTTCGCGCTCAGCTCGATCCAATGCTCCCTGATCTCCAGCACGTGCACGATCCACGGCTCTGCGGAAAGGATCTGAAAATAAGATAAAGTTTTTTGATGTTTTCTAATTTTTCAAATGGCTCACTTAGGATATCCCTGAATTCTCGCCCTCTGAGGAAAGCTCGGAGGTCGGGATGAGCTGGAAGGTCATCATCAGGAACATCAAATGGTCCTGGAGCTCGTGGCACTTGAAGGTCTGGAAACAACACAATTTCAGTGTTCTACAGTACCCAAAATACTTACCATCATCTCTTCGGAATACTTGGTTGGCCACCACATCTAAATCCAACATCATTCTATTTATCACCTCCATTTGCTCCACCATCCTCTCCCCCAAATTGTTCTCGACCCGATTAAGCAGCTCTAAAACCGAATCTTAGAGTTGTAGTGCTTACGGAAGGACTCACCTACCGAGTACGTGCCTCTCCTGCTCCTCAAGCGGCATATCTCTTGGGATCGGCTCGTGGAGGATCGGGAAGCCTGCTGGTTGAGCTGGAGCAGGTTGTTCGGGAGCATTCGGCTCTGAAAATTATCCATTTAGGGAGGTTTACTAGTGTTACGATAACAAATGATTGTTGAGAACATTCATATATGATATTGGTGTTACCGTAAAATTTTTTGGCACCTATTCTAAAAACTCCCATTTCGCTCCTTGGAAAATTCATCAGAATGTTGGTACCAGTGAAATTCTAATATTCGAAAATTGATCCCAGCGCCTTTCTGATATCAGTGAAACCGTAAAAATCCCTAATTTTCAGATACCTTGTCCAAAGAATCATACGGTCACAGGTAGTCACAAGGAGTTTCAGGGAAATCAAAAATTGTCAACTGGATAACTTCGGTACATATTTTATGTGATGTTCTACTTTTTTGATACCTCAACTCTCAACTGAAATATTCTCAGACAAACTCTCTATTTAATTCCAGTATCTCTAATACTCATTTGAGTCGTAAGGTGCCGTGGAAATTCTAGATTTGTAGTCAGAAATCTTTCCAGTAACATTTTTCAGATGACACTTTTTCAGTACATCAACTATTAACCGAGATAGTAGTTCTCATCTGACCAAGAACCAATATTTTTCATTTTCAAACACTTGATATTAGAACCAACTGAAACTGTGATAATATATTTTTGATAGTCTCGAACTGGAATTTGTTTTCATCTTTGGCTTTGAGAAATTTCCGGTCACAAATATTCATTGGTGCCCTAAAAATGCTAATTGAAAATGACAGTTTTGTTAAAAGCTTCATAACTCGACTATGGTCATGGGGAGCAAGAAGTGTTCAACTAAAGGACTTCCTAACCTGATTCATTCTGCTACCTGAATAGTCAACTTAGAAATGATGTTCTCAACTCAAATAAGTACCTAGACACCGTGGATCAACTGGGTTTCTCATACCCCTGATATTACGACTCACTGAAACTGTAATAGTACATTTCGGGAAAGGTGTATTTTGGTGAATTAAGCCACAACTGTACAATGGCACCGTAAAAAGTTTGAACAAAGTGAAACCTGATTCTCAAAGGAACATTTATCTCGATTGACAGTGTAAGTTCTAAAGAATTGTCAACTGAAGAATTGTGCGAAATTTTTTTCAGTAACTTTTGTTTAGTTGACACTTTACGAAATGTTATCTGAGATTTGATGTTATTAACAATACTACATAAAAAAAGATGCACAAAATGTCTTGGTTTCTTTAACACCGAATATTACGACCTTTTGAAACTGTGATAGTAAATTTGAGATAACAATTTTTCCTTTTCTTTTTTCTCTTGTACTTTCGATACATCATCACTAAAATCAGTGATAAAAGCTCAACTGTTTTTTAAAAATACATTTTTGAAAGAAAAATCATCTAGATGTAAGGAAACCGGCCCAGAAAATAATAACAAACACAAATTAATGCTCATACTGATATGAAATCATTGGTACCGGAAACATTTCTAGTAAAAGGACACCTGATGCTACCATATCTTGGTTGCCAGAAAGGGCTCACAAAAAACCCAGAAATCAGAAAAATTTATGCGACTTTGATTAAGGAAAAATTAACTACAGAGTTTGCAATTGTTTAACAAAACAGAGATATAATTTCTTAATCAAGCATTCAAAGATTTTCTAATATCCCGGTTTCTTTTACACCAGATATTACAACGAACTGAAACTGTGATAATGCGTTTTGCGTGCCCTCACCTTTTCAGTTTTCCAATTTCGAAATTTCGAGAAAAGTTGTCATAAATTGGTATTGTAAATTTCAATCACATGATGACACCTAATGCTTAACGGACAGTATATTGGTTAAAAGTGGAGTTATGATAAGATTGTTAACTATGTTTTAATTTTTCTAGGATAAACTGTCCATATGCTAATATCCCAGTTTCCTATTCATCAAATATAACGACTCACTGATACTGTGATGGTTTAGTTCCAAAAAAAAAGTAAGAAGTGTTCAAAGGCACCATAACAAATTTGAAAAAGGACACCCAATGCTACCATACCTTGTTTGCTAACAGAGGAATGAAAAAGGTGACAACTCAGTGAAACTTGTAGGGTATACGCTTTTCCGATACCTAACTTCATAGCCGAGATATGACGTTTCTAATCAAAACCCGCAGAGAACTCAGCCTAATATCTCAGTTTCTCTATCAGCAGATATGACAACCAGCCGAAACGGTGTTAGTGGTTTGTTTCTTACATTTTTGGTGTCGAAAATATATTTTTGTATCAATTCACAATTCAACATACCTCCAGCCAACTCAACTAGTCCTTGAGCTGCATCCTCCTCCCGTGGAGCTTCTGGCACTGGTTCCAAATTCTCGAATGGATCGTGAGCCACATCGACGGCTGCTGCAGCTGGAACCATAGCCGCCGCTTCCTCTGCATCCATTGGAGCCGCTGGCACTGCAGCCGGCGGAGCCTCGACGATGGCCGGTGCTTGCTCAGCAGCCTCTTCCTGTGCTTCCTCTGGCACCTCAGCTGCTGGAGCTTCATCTTCGTCCTCCTCGATGTCTTCCAGTTCCTCATCTTCCACTTCTTCATCCTCCATCTCATCCTCCATTTCATCATCACTCCATTCAATATTCTCTACTTCTCTTTGTTCGGCTACGTTCTCCACTCGATTTCTTCCGGCGATGTGCATCAGATTGTTCCGCACCATTCGCTGAATATCATTTCCTCTAGGTCTGGCGGCCATTGGCTGTTGCCGGAGCTGTCCGAGGTGAGCAAGTGCCACATCTTGTCCCATCATCGCCATGAAGTCTACCACTTCTGGACGATGATGTGGAGCAATGATGCCTGGGACTTCTTGCATCAACCGGTTACGAACAACATGTCTCGGTTGCTCTGGGTTGAATGGCACATAGATGTCCAAAGTGCGGAGAATTTCTCGGATTTGATCGAGAACTCGACGCATAGCTCTTCTCATTGGTTCGTCGTCGAGTTCTCGGAGACGAGCCATCGCCAGGAGAACAGTCCTCGGATCGAATGCCAACGGATTCTCTCCTCCTCCAGCTCTTGGATCAATTCGGAGGTTGGCGGCACGTCCTTCGACCACAATTTGTTGGAAAGCATCTCGGATCTGATGCAGATGGTGCCAGGCGGCAGCCAGGAAATCCAGGGAGAAGTTGTGTGCGTTCTCCTCGATCCGATCACGGACATCTCTGATCACTTGTTCGAGATCCATGATTTTCTGAAAAAAAGGAAATTGATTAGTTGCTGTGAAGCGCGTTTGCATACACGGCGTAGGACTTAGATAATGCATGAGATATTCTTATGATATTTTTATGAACTGCTTGAAACAAGTTATTTCTTTTGTAGTGGAAAATTTTCAAGCGATTTCAAGAGGGGTTTGTATGACTAGCTAGGACTGTTTCTCTTTTTTTTTCGTAGAAAAATACAAAAAATTAGCAGTAATCAGAGTGATAGCAAGGAGAGCACAGAAAAAAAACGGCATCACGAAGCATTTACGACGGAACGAAGACTGTTTTTGACTTCCTTGTATTGAAGGACAATGAGAAGTCAGACGGACGAAATGACACGATGGGTCAGAATTTACTACAAAATTAACAAAAAAAAACAGGGAACGAAACTCCTATATGTGGGGAGTGATACAGTAAACTGAAACTTTTCAGCTGGCGATTGAATAGTGGCTCGATTTTTATTTGTTGCTGATGACTAAGAACATTTTTTTCTATTACAAAAAGTGTAAAGGTACCTGTTTCCTAATCAACTATGGCATTTCCGAATCAATTCTATTGGGAATTTCAGTTCGAGTTAGATGATATATTTCATGAGTTTTGAAAACAGTTATTTTCAAATTCAATACGTTTTCTGTTGAATGATTGAACTACCACCATAGGAATAATCGTTTTGCAGAGGGCTGTATCAGCATCGTTAACCTGTGCTCCCATTAGGACTACTGTAATAGTTGCGACTTCTCTAGATGTAATGCAACAGTATTTTTTTGTGTTTTGATTTAGAACGCAGTTGCACCAAAACAACAAAATATATCAAAATTTTCTTCAGCTCGTTTTTTGAAAAATTGAAAAGCTGTTGCGGAAGAGCTTTATATCGGCCTAGCATCCAAATTTCTAATACTCCTTGTTTATGTCGTCGATGAAACATAAAATTTTCTGAACGAAGGCATGAAGATGTTGAATCTTTAGTAGAATGGTTGGTAGAAAATCGGCCCACGCTTGCAGTTTTGAAAGATGATTGGTCGAATTAGTAAAGTTATTCTTGCGTAAAGTAACATAGAAAACTCGGGTACATTCTTGTGAGCACTTTGAAACGAAAACAATTTTTCTAATTTTCAAATATCGTCACGTGGTTTTGGTCTAGCCAGGACAACTTTTCCCATATTCTCAATAAGAATAACAAATTGTGAGAAAATTCCACAAAAACCAGAGTGAGAGCAAGGAGAGCACAGAGAAAAATGGCATCCCGATCAATGCTACAATTGTTCTGTCAGAAAATCAGAACGAATTATCAACGACGGAACGAAAGCGCTTTTTGCCTTCTTTGTGTTCGAAAAGGCAACGAGAGAGCAGACGGATGAAAACAATGACACGATATGTCAGAACGCTACAGAACCAAGGACTAGGAAACGAAACTCGAACACGTGGTAATTGATCCAGTTAATTAAATTTTTTTTGGGTTTTTTTTAGCTGCGTAACAAAAAACGGGTACAAGTAAACTCACATATGTAATGATTGATACAGTAAATTGAATTTTCTGGTGATGGTTTTCCAAGTGCTAGGTGACCAGTGACTAGTAATGGTCATTACTTCATCGGTTGCAAAATTACAATTTCGACAAAAATGTTAAAAACACGCCAAAGTGACAAAGAAGCAATGAACAACATAGTTATAGAGCTTTGGAAACATAAATATTTTCTAATGATCCGACTGTTGAGGAAACAATCGCATGCGAAAATCATCGAACATTTTGAAGCAGAGATGTCTGACAATGAAGGAAACGGTGTACACAATGGAACATGACCAGTATTCATCAGAATTTCTTATGAAATCTATAAAATGGTTCATTTTTCGATTTTCCTGGTCCTTCTGGTATGCCGTGTCAAGACCCTGTGCAAAATAGTTTTCTAGAAACTAGTGATAACGGAGAGAGCACAGACAAAAATAGCACCTCGATCGATGTTCCGTCAGAAAACGAATCATCAACGATGAAAAAGAACACGCTTTTTGCTTGCTTGTATTCTATAAAATGGCGACGGGAGAAGGAAGGGAAGAAAAGGGAAATAAAGTAATACATTCAACATCATGAGCGCAATGATAGAAGCGGAAATTCAGTTCAGTTGTGTTATAGTTGCTACAGTAATTTCGAATAATGACTAGTGATTATTTAAGGTTTTCAATGAGAACGTTTTCGGAGGAAAAGGGATTGTCAGTACTTTTCGATACCAAAACGAGAATTTTCTAGACTTGATAAACCAGTAACTTTTTGTTTTCAGATTCAGTCAGAGCAGAGTTGCAATAACACCATAGCTTATCGAAAAATCAAAAAAAAGATTAATGAAGATTTAGCATTCAAACTTCTATACAGCTTGTTTACGCCGCCGATGAAGAATACTATTTTCTAATTGAAGACGGAAAAAATGGAGTATTTTTGGTAGAATGGTGGGAGGACTATCAGCATTTATATTTTTCAGTAGATGAAGAAGACGCAACACAATTAGTAACGAAAAAAAGCTAGTTACATTCTCATGAGCAGTTAGGAACAGTGCCCGTTCTCTCAATTTTTCAATTAACATCGCGAGATTTTGGTAAAGCCATTACTACAGTTACTAACATCTCAAAAAGAATAACTGAATACAGCAAGAGTCCAGTGACGAAAAGCAATGAACAACATAGTTATAGAGCTTTGGGAACAGCATTTTATTTTCTAAAGATTTTAGCTACGGCTTTTGAGGAAACATTCGCGTGTGAAAATCATCGGGCAAGTTGAAGCAGAGATGGCTGAGGACGAAGGGACAAACGATGGAACATGCTTAGTACTCGCCAGAATCTTACAGAATTTTACGGAATCTATGGAACGGCATATTTTCCAATTTTTTCGATGACTCAACGCCATGCCGTGTCAAGACCCTGCGCAAAATAGTTTTCCAGAAACTAGTGATAACGGAGAGAGCACATAGAAAAATAGCATCTTGATCGATGCTAAAATTGTTTTGCTCGAAAATCAAAACGAATCAAAGGGGACGAAAACGCTTTTGCCGACATTGTGTTCAATAAAATGGCGACGGGAAAAAAAGGGAAGAAAAGGGAGATGAAGTAATGCACTGAATCGATCGGAGGGCTCCGCGTCACTTTGCAACTTGCCAATTCGCAACTGCGACGTTTCGCAACTACCGTCGATTCCGGAACTACGACATATCGCAACACGTCATCTCGCAACTACGACGTTTCGCATCTTGACATTTCGCAACTAGTACAAAACGACGTAGAAAGCAAGAGACACGCCAGAAATGAGATAAACGTAAACATTGAGATCGTCAAATGAGTCCAGGAAATTTTTATACATTTCGGCTGAAGTAAAAGTCCATTCTACTTGCCAAAGTCAGTTGCGAAACTTCGTAGTTGCGGGATGGTTGGTTGCAAAATGTCGCAGTTGCAAATTGGTACGTTGCCAAGTGACGCGGAGCCGATCGGAGTAATGATAGTAGCGGAAAGTCAGTTGAGATATGTGATAGTTGCTACAGTAATTTTCAGTTTCAGTTAGTGATTTTCAGGTGATTCAATGAGATTTGTTCTTGGTGGTTGAGAGTATATAATACTTCTCGGTACTAAAATGAGAATCTCCGAAAGCCAGAGCTTCAGCAACATCTAATTTCTCTGTTTCGTGTAGAAATTATGTTCCCAGAGCTTTAGAAACCGCTAATTCCTTCTTCTTTTCATTACTGAATATGTTAGGAATTGCTGGATCATATTGCAAGTGAATTTCCAGAATTTCCGTTCTTCGTCGTTCTAATTGAGATAGCTATGATACCTACCTATCTGAATACGATGAAATAGTTGCTATCGAAAAATAACTTTTGAACTCTAATCTGCACCTTCTTTGCCCTTTATCGCACATCAAAAGTGGGAATCCTTTAATTTTTTCTTGTTTCTATCTCCTAATGAGACACACTATCTTGCTCCTTTTCTGTATCTTATTGCCTCAAAATCACTTGTTTTCAGAAAATTCAATTTTATACAGCTTGGTCTTCTGAAGAATAGGGTATTCAAATGTTTTTCTCACATAGGAATGATTCAAGTATCCTGTTTCAAACAAAAACTTCTAACTTACGCCACCAATGAAACGTACAATTTTTTGAGAAAACCTAACCTGAGCATCATTTCCGTAGTGTCAATTATGCTGTTCTCAGTAACATGACAACTTTCTTCAAAGTTTCCGAGTATGCAGACAAACTGAGCTCATCTGCTCAAAAAACTCAGTACGAATTACATAGCCAGTTAGGAAGACCAACGAGTCTTATGATGATATCGTTAAATAAGCAATCAGACTTGATTCAGAACTGTTTTAGTATTTGCCAACAGAAGTTAAGAGAACAAATATTATTCAACGTGCAATATATTCTCGATACAACATAACAGTGATATTTTTTTAGTTGGTACGTAATTGCACCAGGAATTCATGACTTTCAGAGATTCAACTCAGCGTTTTCACATGAAGAATTTGCTGAAAAGAGTGAATATGGGGCACCCTAACGAATATTTCAATTTCTAATAGTCCTAATTAATGGCACTAACTTGAAAACGTCTAATGCTTTATCTCGAGAAGGTCAGATTACCAAAACATTGATAGCAAAATATGTTGCCAGTTTCGACAAATTTACCTAATTTGCAAGTGTTGCGTTAAATATTTAAACTACTCCATACGATGAGAAGATATAAAGTGACAAGAAATGGGCAACGGGAATAGTTCGAGTTGTCAAATCTACAACCTGGCTTGAGTTTTTGAATCATGTTGTTTTTTTCGATTTCAGTAGTAACACATATACTAGTGACAACTAAACCGCGTTAATATTGTTGTAATACAGAAGTCAAGATAGAAATGGTACACGGAAGGAAAACCTTGTATGAGTCCGAGATGCATTATGAATCGACTGTGAGTCATGTCTAACTAAAATAGGCATAACAGTAACGTTTTCTTTTCGAATTCAGACTTTTTAGAGAGCGTAGTTACATCGAAAATACAAGGTTGTGCAGCGAGAGAGAATTGATTCCATTTAATGCTCAGCACTCTATCGCTCTCAATAAATGATAATCATGAAACATACAAAATTTGTCCAATAATCTGAAAATATTCTTAAAATCAAAGTCTCGCTAAATCTCAATGCTTTCGTATATCAGTTCTTCTCATCAAAGAGAGATCGCTGATAACAATGAGAAGTGTAAACACAAATTAGTGTTTTGATTTCCAATGTTCCTAGTTAATGAAACTGGTGAAACATCAATTTTTAATCTTGGAATCGTAAAACGACTCGAGCATTTCTAGCACAATTGCTTGCCAGTTTCAACAAATTTACTTGTTTCTCAAATCATTCTAAGCGTAGTAACATTGACGTGTGTGACGTAAAGTTATATTCGAGCCGACCATCATAATTTCAATGGGATAAAGCGTTTTCTAGTGTTTTCGAAACATACAATATTTCCCATTCCAACACAAGCACATACACTGATGTTAACATGAACTTGTTGATATATTAATTCAAATTATTTTTTTAATCTTAATTCAAATTAGTATCCACTCTACGGGGTGGTTGTGTATTATGTATCAACTGTGAATCCTGCCTAACTAGAACAGGCATAACAGTAACCTTCTGTTTTGAATTAGAGCGCAGTTACATTGGAAACACAAGATTTTCAAAGTTCCATCCTTTTTTTAGCTTGGCTTTTTTCAAATCTGTCAACAAACTCATGTTTCAGGTACACTCTAATTCTTAATGTTCATGATGGTCCTAGTTACTGGTGGTATGCAACTGTTGTCGGAAATGCGAAAACCGCCAAACCTTTGATGGCCAGGTTGGTTGGGAATCAACACGAATCTTCACTTTGAATAGGTAAAGGAAAAGAACTAAATGAGAACCGAAATAATTTTGAGAAACTCGTCACATTACTTATGCGATTTATGAAACTGGTCTATTTTCCGTTAATTGAAAATATGAGCCACGAGGCTCTTGCCTCCACAATCGCAGTCATGTCGGGCCGAGGCCCAGCGAAAAAAAAATTCCAGGCGCTATAGTGAAAGCGCGGAGAACACAGACGAAAAAAACGGCATGTTATTCAATACTACAATAGTTTTGACAGGAAATCAGAACGAATCATCAGAGAGGGTGTTTTCTTGGATAGAAATGAATAGAAAAAACAGGAGAAGGCAGAGTTAGAAGGAAGAATACCAGAAAGAAAAAGGGAAAAAATTCAACAAATGGCATATATTGTTAACCGACATGTTAGTATTCTATGAGAATCTCAGTTGATAAATGCGATAACTGCCACAGTAATTTTAGTTTCTGACCGACTATTGTTCTAGAAGTCTTATTCCGAAATGAGAAGATCTTCAAAACCCGGGAAAATATTCCAAAAATATAAAATGCACACGCTATGAGCAAGAACATCTACAATCGACAATCTTATTGTCAGTTCCGAAAAAAATTATCTTTCTGGAGTTCTAGAAACTGGTAATAGTGTTGTTGAATTAGTCAGCGAAGTTCACAGTTTTTTTTTTGAAAAATGCTTTCCGAAAGAAATGTAACGTCAAATATTGGTATATGAAACAGCCCAACTATATAAGCTGAAAGTAATTCTTAATAACAGTAGGGTCCTGTTATTCATAGTGCAATTAGGCCAACGAAGGGTTCAGATATTCAGCATTTCAAATCGTTTTCAGCTTGATTGTTTGACTATAAGCATCATCCTGCAATGTTAATGTCAAAAATTCTAATACCCTCAATTTATGCAATCGGTGAAACATAGAACAATTTTAGACTGGTTTTTCGAACTTCACGAAACTATGATGGAACGGTTGTTGAATGTGCTTTGAATAGATCAGCGAGCAGAAGAATAAGCGTTTAACTATACAAGGAGTTCGCAATAATTACTCATGGGGTTTTTGAAACAGTGACCATTTTCCAAATGACGCCACGTATTTTTGGTCTAGCCAGTTTAAGTGCAGACCGGTCATGCCTCAAAAAAACACAGAGACTGCTAAGAATTTTTTTCGAAACTAGAGTCAGCGAAAAGAGAGCACAGAGAAAAATGGACTCCGATCAATCCTACAATGTTCTGTCAGAAAGTCAGAACGAATAGCTGCCGGCGAGGCACAAACGCTTCTTGCTTGCTTGTGTTTTTATTAAGAAAAAGGAGGCGTTGAGAGAAAAGTAACGCTGATGGTAATAGAAAACAACTACATAACGATCAGATACTCAAAAAAGGTAGATCAAATATGACATTCATGCTCCAGAAATTATTGAATTTCTAGTCTAGCGATTGAATAGAGCGTTCAGCAAGATTAACAGCTAAGGGTTAATAACGGGTGCTTTGTTCAAAAATTCTCGACTTTGCTTCAAGATAATGGAAAAAGTCAGAAAGTGTTTTCAGTTACTAAAATACTTTAACATCGTCAGCTTTGAATCAATCTCTGTTCCAAGTCCAAAAATCATATCTAGAACTTCGGAAACAGTTGTTTTCCGTGCCACTAAAAATTGCTCTATGAGAGAGCCACTTCTTACTGAAATCATTATTGTGGAGGATTCAAAAAGGTCCATCAAAAACAATGATGGTTATTTATTATCTAAACTCGAAACAACAGTACTTTTTGTTTTAATATAAACACACATTTCAATTAAAACAATTGTTCCTTCAAACCACTGATGACACATCCACAAAACGCTGTACGTTCGAAAATGACTCAGCCTTTGGTAGCAACAGATTGGTTGATACGACATAAGCTACTTCTGTTTCAATAACTCTACATGTTTCTCAGAAAATATCCAATTATATTCTTACCAAGCGACATGTTACCTTCAAACAACCGGAACAACGGAGTTGCTTGAGTAGAACGGTTGAAAAATGGACTTCGAGATCAGCGGAGAGAAACGTAGGAAACCACGAACATATTTGAAACTCCCCAAAATTACTTATTGGGTTGTTGGTACAGCAATGGTTTTTTGAACGACGCCACGTGATTTTGGTCTAGCCAGAAAAACTGCAGACCACTCATGCCTCAAAAAAACACAAAGACTGCTAAGAATTTTTCTAGGAATCAGAGTGAGAGTGAAGAGAGCACAAGGAAAAATGAAACTTCGATCAATCCTACATTTGTTCTGTCAGAAAACGACGAGACAAAAACTCTATTTTCTGTGATTAATAAACACGACACAACAGTATATTTTTTGTTTTTGTATTGAAAACACATTCTAATTCATACAATTCCTTATTCATGTCACTGATGACACATACAAAATTTGTGTCCGTCCGAAAATGACTCAACGTTTGGTAGAAACACTTGGTTGACACGACACAAGCTACTTTTGTTTCAACAATTCTATTTGTTTCACAGAACATCTTCGAGCATAATTCTTCAAGGATAGAGTACTAATAGAGTGACAAGTATGAGAAAAAGTGATTCACTATTTAGTCTATATAATGTTAAACTCTCGAATCATTTAAAAATTGACACTCTGTTTGGAGCCCGGTTGCATCGAAAACATATACTAGTCAAGATTTGGTTTCAGAGTTTTTTCGCTGCATACATTGGGAAATGTATTGAAATGTTTATGTTATGATCCAGATTAATGTGGTGATGAAACATGTAATTTTTAGCCCCAAATCAGTTTGGCGCCAGTGATAACATCATTACAGAATGCAGTAGCATCTATTTCGGTTTCAACTATAACTAGTGTTTCATCTGAATACGTGCGCGGTAGCACCATTAGTTTTTTCACAACTCAACTCACAGCGGGTTCAAAAAGATAAGATCGAAGGTTGACATGTGATCCAAATAACATTCTAACTTACAATACCTCTAACTCATGCTACCAATGAAACATTATGTACTTGCTGTAAGTCTAAACTGATCGAGAATTTAGTTGCACTATTTATCTAGTGTGAATATAATTTCCAGATCGGACGTTCAGTATCTTCCAAAACTTTTTGGAACAGGTATTTACGATTGTGTTGAATCACTCGGCGAATATAAACGGAATGTCATGTTTTTCGAAGAGCTCAGATTGTTTACTAGTGCAACTATACTGATTGCTTGTCACATAGATATATCGAAACAGTAGTTTTTGTTTTTTGATTCACAGCACAGTTGCATAAGAAACGGTAAATTTTCAGGTGTGAGATTTCACCAAACGAAACTTAAAAACCAGGAAATGATTTCAGAGAGTTACAATCACGTAACTTCGGCAAGAACAGTACCCGGATGTGGACGTCACAACAGTAACACCAAACTAAATTCGATTTATGCCACCGATGAAACATGCGATTTCCTAATATAGCTCTCTGGTAGAAACTATTAGTATATCAGTGTTCACGGTGCTGAATTGTTTCGAGTCTCATAAAAACAATCACGAAAACGTAGCTTTATTAGAACCGCTACGTCACTCCGAGCGTAACACAAACAGATGTTTCTCAAAATTTATTATTTTTTCACTCTAGATGTTAGAAGATGTGTTCGGGGTTCCGGCACCGAGGATCATTCTGATCTCTCATATTATCCGTTCATGCTACCGATGAAACATTCAATTTGTGCGGGACGTCTTAGAATCATCGGACCTATGACAACG